>NDGN011479974.1:0-26141 GCA_002564285.1 Tympanoctomys barrerae
CTGGCCTGTTTGGAGAAGGAAGGTCCTCCCTGTTCCATGAAGAGAACGATATTTTCATTGCCAAAGATGGATGGCCAGCGCCAAGAAGAGGCCGTGCGCACCACCTACTCAGGCAGCTCCTTCGCGGGTCAGATTCCCACATGCTGTCCCCACCACACAAAGGACACTGCCCGAGGCCACGCCCCTCCAGCCTCCATCCTGCAAGCAGCATGGTTAGGGCTCACCGCTCAAATACTGTTCTCGAGTCCTTCCGCTTCTTTAGGGTGTTTGCGTGTTTCTTTGCATCTCGTCGTGGCCCACAAATACACTAACCTCAAGTAGAATTTGTAGACTTTTCTCTCCTCCCTCCCTCCCTCCTCCCTCCTTCCCTCTCCTGGTTTTCATGGTTTCTACACTAGCTGCACCTCCAGAAGGCATCCTGACAACCTTTTGGAAGATTGCCTCTAGCTTCTCTGTCTCAAGGAAGGACTACACTATCTGGTGACAACTTGCCCTTTCTACTCAAACTGCCATGTGCTCAAGTGAAGCCCGGACAGCAAAGAGATGTGCCCAGGATCCCCCGGTAGCTTCTGACAGAGGGCTTGGGCCGTGGCTGTGCCCCTGCATGCAGCCCAGAGCTCCCTGTGTGGCTCCCACTGTCCCTTGGCTTCCCCTCTGAAGACGACTACAGCAGCAGGTCTTCCCCCTTCTCCTGCGTCTCTCTGCGCACCCGGTGACAGTGGTTAGACCACTTCTCAGCTGTTCCTCCAGTCAAGTAGCTTGAGTTCTTTTATTGTTTTATTCTCCAACATCTCAGTCATCTTGGGATCTCTTGAAGCCATTTAAAAATACTGTTCTGATTTGAAAAGAGAATTGACAAAATCTTAGAAGGACCAAAGATGCGTTTAATCATTTGATGAAAACACACAGGAGCGGCGAAGTTGAGAGGCCGGAGGCAGCTCTGGCCAAGCCCATCTCCATGGCGCCAATGGCTCTGCCACCTCCGAGGTCCGGCTCCAAGGAGATGGTGCGTTCCACTCTAAGCCGTGCGTGCCACGCTGCAGACATTTGTAGAGGTTGCTGGGGACTTGAATGACCGACAGCAGGATCAGGGCTGTGCACCAAGATAAGGGTAATCAAATTTCATGCTTGGAGGGCTCTGCAGCTTTAGCCACCTCAGGGGTCACAGAGAATTCCTATCCCAACCCAAGCACACTATCTTTCCCACACATAGCTCTGCACAATTGGTCAGCTGTGCTTAGTGCTTTTGTGTTTCTTTCCAAGCCTTCCCCAAAGGCAATTCTTGGAAGCAGGGAAGCCCTGGTAAGGGACCGAGGTGGGCCAGGCCATCAGATACTCGGAGCTCTCTGGAAAATGAATTCCTGCTGCCACCCACACTGTCTCCTGAGAGGCAGTGATTACTGAGGTAACAGACCAGACATTGACCCAGGGCAGAGGAATGAGAAGAGGGGTGGGAGGCAGGCGCAAGGGGATATAGAGGAGAGAGGCAAGGACCAGGTTCCTGGGAAGGAATGGAACTCAGGCAGCTTGAAAGAGGGTGCTACACCAGTGCCAGGACCCGAGCTGCGCCTGGACGGGCGTGGTGGAAGCAACGGTGGAGAGAGGAGCTGCTAAGAACCTGAACGCGGACCAGCAGGCAGCCTCCCCAGAGTGGCTCCTCATGGCCTGTCACGTCCAGACAGCCATTAGGGCTCAGTTGCCACTCAGCATCAGCTTTTCCAGTCATGTCTAGTTGATGAACTTAGAGATGAATGGGTGAGAGGTGGGAGGAAATCTGGGCTCAGACGCAGCGTGGGCAGGAGGAGCAGGCTGCTGTGGCCTTTCTGGGCACTGGGAGTGCTACGAGGCCCCTGTGCTCCTTGCTGTCTGTCACCCTAACGAGGACCTGAGACAGTCAACTTACAAAGGGCAAGGGTCCTCTTGACCCAGTTTTGGAGGTGTCAATCCATGACCAAGGGGCCTGTTTGTCCAGGGAGGCAGTGCCTCGTGCTGGGGGCGTGTGCTGCAGGAGACTCAGGCCCCTCGTGGCCTGCTGCAATGAATGGAAGACAACGAATTCTGCCCCGCCAAGGCCTCCACCGGCCCCACCCCAGAATGATCTGCACCTCTCGAGAGCACTGCTGGGAGCCAGGCTTTTGGCCTGTGGGCCCTCAGGAAGCTAATTTGCAGCCTGGGTCCACACGGCAGAGTAACTTCCATTTGAGACGCTCTGGGAAGAGCAGAGGAGTGCCGCTGTTTGAATCCAGAGCTCTGGGGTCTGCATCCAGTCTGTCTGAAGGTGTCTCCAGAGCCAAGGCTTTCAAGCACGGTCTAGCTTCCACCTGCATGAGTGGCTCTTATTTCAAAGATAAATGACAAAGGACCAGCTGGTGCTGCCACCGTTTGGCAAGGTTGCACCCTGAATAAGAAACTCACAGCACTCAGGCCGTCACACCTGGGAGCGGAGCTGGACCCACATGTCCCCTGCAGCCAGCCCCACATCCTCCTGACCCTGTCCCTGGTGTGGACAAGCCCGGGTTCTTGAACATTCACGGGGACACCAGTGCTGCGGGTGGCTGTACTGTGAGAGCAAGCACACAGCAGACGCCAGGGCGGCGCTGCCGCGGTACCCAGGAGCCAGCGCGGGGGTGCCATTCCAGCCAGGCAGGAGTGGGGTGACAAGGCAGCCTGGGAAGTTCGGGAGCTTGTGTGATTCATATCAGGCAGGTTGTCAGGTTGAAGTAGACAAAAGCTGCGATGATCTATATTCTTTTACCTATTATTTTTTAATTTTAATATTTTTTTTTTGGTCCAAGGACTCACTGCGCAGCTTAGACTCATAGTGATCCTCCTGTCTCAGCCTCCCCAGTGCTGGAATTACAGGCATGTGCCCTCACACCCAGTTTCAGGGCTGGCAGGGCGTGTGGTACCAGGGATCAAACTCCAGTCCTTGCTTTTGCCAGGCAGGCGCTTAGACCAACCCTGTGATCTATATTCTTCATAAAAATACATAATAGAAAGTAATTAATTGAAGGGGACAAAGCTTTTGCAGAAATAACCTTCAGGCACAAAACTTGTTTCACTTCTACTTTAGACCACATGACACCCCGAGGGCTCCTTTTCATGGCGACACTGAGCTGTGAGTGGATCTATGCACAAAACACGGATCATACACGGTTTGAAGCTGACAGAATTCATCTATCAACCTCACTACCAAAGCCCGGCCTGGTGCAGAAGCAGAAGGAAGTGTGTGGTCGCCACGCGGGGTGAGACGGAGCCAGGCCCCGACACGCACGCTCACCCTATTTCCATTATAATACCCACTCTTTAGTTCATTATTAGGGCATGCTAGGCACTAGACTGAGTGCTTTTGGGAAGTGATCTTACTTAATCCTCATAAGAACGCTGATGTGGAGGCTACAGCATTTCTGCAGGACAGACAGGAAAACCGAGCTCCCAAGGACGAAGCGACTTGGAGGGTCACACAGCTGGTGCTTCTGCCTGCGGACGTGACTTGGTGTCTGCCAGTCTATAGGCCAGACTCCAGGCAATGAGCAACCCTGCTCAGGAGCTGGGGACTCAGATCAGGTGCTTGGCTTTCTTTCCCAAGGGCAGTAGGGACATGTGGGGCTCCTCCCAGCTGGCCTACCCACAGGCAGCTACCAGGCTGGAGAAGTGGCGATCCCTGCTGAGATGTGGTACAGGTGTAACACAAGTGCTGACTTAGAAAACCTGGTACCAAAAGAAGTGAAATGACACCAGTAAATTGACTTGGTGACTTGTTAAAATTATATCTTGAATACCTTATGTTAAGTAAAATTTAAATTAATTTCCCTTTTAACTTTTTTGTGTATTTAGTACATGATCTAAAGGGTCTTACTACATAGATTGGACTTGTAGTGATTCTCCTGTTTTCAGCCTCCCAAGTGCTTGGATTACAGGTATGCACCACCACACCCAGTCTCAATCTCTATCTCAGCGGACCTCGGGGGCGGGGGCAGCACAGCAGACCCGGGGATCAAACCTGGTCCCTGAACCTGTCTAAGCAGGTGCTTAATCCACTAAGCTATTTGGCTGGCCCCCTTTTAACTTTTAAAATACTCCTTATGTTACATTTCTCTCAGACAGTGCAGGTCTAGCTTGGGTTCGTTTCCTATAGATCCACAAGACGGCACTGGCTCCTGCCCCCGTGTTTGGAAGGAACTGCTCCCTAAGGAGGTCAGAAGCTGTCACTGGAGCTAAGCTCCTCCGTCTGTGTCACGGCAGCCAGGGACACACATCCAAGTCCAGACTCTCACCAGCGGTTCCCTCCTGGGCCTTCAGGAAGGGAAAAGACAGTTTTCTGCATTCATCAGTTAAATCTGCAGTGTTTGAAGATGAAACGCACTATGTAAATGCTAATAGCAGCCCGCTGTACTTCAGTGTGCCTTTCATCTGGAGTTGCTAAGTCCCTATCTCGGGTGGGCATCATTGTTCATTACTTTAACCCTAACTGCGCCTCACTGGGGCAGGGGAGCAATATTTGCCTCCACCTGGCCCTAGGGAAACAGCAGTGAGAAGCAGTGGTCAGAGAAGGGTGCAAGAGCGACCCCGGGAAAGAGTAAGGCACCCCCGGCGTCCAATCAGTAACGTGAATGCTAGACTCGCACATGCGCAGAGAAGCCCCTACAAGAGGGGCCTGCACACAGGCCCTGGGTGAGGGTTCCTTTGGGAACCTGGCTGCTGTCCCTGCTGCTGTTTTTCACAAGTCATGATAGTTCCATTTCACCACTTTCAATTTCACGATATTACAATAACCGTAAATGCTCAGGAGAAATTCCACTTGGAATTTGGAATTTTGATCGTTCTTCGGGCTAGCAGTAGGCGGCATGCCGCGCAGCTCCCAGCACCTGCTAGTCAGCCCGCCGAGAACCAGTCCAGAGAACCTGACCCCACAGTGCACTGCGCTGTTCCCACAGCCCACCACACCCGCAGGAGGCCCAGTTGCTCTAGGGACCCAACTCCTTGTCATATAGGCCTCAGGGAAGATGGTGCTCAGCTGCAGGCCTCCAGAACTGTGCAGAGCAGCTTCCGGTAGGTGAGGGGAGGCCCGGCATCCCGCAGGCAGATGCGGCTAGATTCCCTGAGAGCATCACTCACCCCTGATGTTTTCTACTTAGCATGGGCTTTGGGGATGAAACCTCCTCCTCAAGAGAAGAACATCTATACTTAGTAAGCTCATGCTGGTTGACAGAGCTGTTGGTGGAGGGGTAGCTGTCACTAAGAGTCACCCTGATGGTGGATTGACGGGCCTGGGAAGGAAGAGTCACAGGACTTAAATGCAGGGTTCAGTTCTATCCAGAACAGCCTTCGCTTGGACCCCTACCTCCTTCTACAGCTGGGCAACACTGGGGGAGTGACATTGGATGCTGGGCTTAGTCAGGCAGAGAGGAAAACCTGCAGCAGCAGACAGACCATGGAGGGCTGCGTGCCTGGCCTCAGATGTAGCTCGCCTGGAGGCCACAGCCCAGGTCCACACGGCGGCCTCTGGAGGCAACAGAGAACCCCACACCCTCTGCCATGTGACAGAGACCAAAATGTAGCCTAGCCACGGGGCGGGATGCCACAGTGCAGCGGCTCCTCCCCAGACAGACGATGCACTCCCTCACGCTCACAGCAGCCAACGGAACACCCAGCAGTGGGAAGGCACAGCTGGACTCCCCCGCTGCTCGGAAGAACCGCTGGAGACGCCTAGTCTCCCTCACCCTGTGGGAAGCCAGAGAGGGCTGGGAATGTAGAAGAGCGGGAGCCACCCGCACACCACCGCGAGGCGGGGGCTGGGTGCATGCATTCATGAGCCTTTATAAAAGAAAATAAAATGTGTCACTTCAGATTGGATAAGTTGAACATTACTAATTAAGAAATTACTTAATTATGGAGAAGAAAATAAAATGAAGGTTTTTTGCCCTTGAGGGGAAAAAAATCTTTGATTTGCTCAATCAAGGAGATGACTAGATTCAAATATCAAATGGCTTCAGCACAGAGCCCTGGAATGTGCGCCCAGCAAGGACTTCAAGGGCCCTCCTTGCTCCAAAGCCTCCTGTGCTTCCTTTCTGTAAATAAAGCTTGTCTGGAATAGACCGAGTATCCTCAGCCTTCTGGCACAAAAGGGGCAAAACCAGCCTCCCTTGTTGCGCGCCTGTCTGTGCTAAGGATGTCTATCCATGTTTTATGCATAAACCCTCTACTATTTTTTCCTCCTGCCCACCATGTGTGGGCTTTCCCGAGGCTCAATCAATCGTCTATTTCTTCCCATCCAAGATCCCTAACCCACTGCAAGGCAAATCCTAGCCCGTCACTCCACGGTGCCAGGCACCTGGGTTAGGGTGCGGTCTGCCCCCCGTCCACCCGCCTCCATTCCACCGCGCAGAAGCGGTGAACCATACACCGCCAGCAGCCTGCCTGCCAAGCCTCAGACGGAAGATGGAAAGCGTCAGCGCTCCAACATCCTTTTTAGACATGACATATGGAAGGCGCTTTGCATTCCTCTTGCAAGGCCCTGGTTTTGCTCCAAAAGCTTACCTCTATGAGGATCATTCATTCCTCTTTCCAGAGCTGAGCCCTGCCCCCAGGCCTCATCTACTATTGCGGGTTACTGTCGGTAAGTAATCAGTGAACACACCCACCACTCTCATTGCCATTCTTTCTCCTTCCCAAGCCTTTAGGATGAATTTCAGGGACTGGGAGTGTAGCACCGCATAACAGCAGAGTGTTACCGAGCGTGCACAAGCCCAGCATTGTAGCCCTGGCACCACAGAAAAAGGACATAAAGGTACACTGCGTTATGGCTTGTGTCTGGACGCCCTGCCTAAGCCTCATTCATTCATGGGGGCAGGCTTTGAGGAAGTGGCTCAATCTAGAGTTTGTGATCGGTTCATTGGCAAGAGCTGGGACTGGGGCTGAGTGCCGCGCCCACCTGAGGGCAGGCAACCGGCGTGCAGTACGGGGGGAAAGGGGCTCTCGGGGCCTTTGCTGTCTCTCACGGCCACGAATGGTTGCCCCTCGGCCCGCCACCTTGCCATGGAGCCAGCCAATTAGGGACTGAAACCTCCACATACTGTGAGATAAGCAAACCTCTCCTTCATGAATTTTGTGCATCAGGCACTTTATCTCGGCAGTGAGATTAGTAATGAGACGCCAAGGTACCCCACGTGCTTCCAAAGTGAAACCAAAATCCATTCTTCCCACTTAGCCTTTCCTCCCTCACCAAGCACTCTCAGTTCTCGCCATAAAGGATGATGCTCTATGTTCACCGAGCGTGTAGGACTGCCAAGCATCTCCCAAGCATTTGTTGCCTGCACTCACGGAGCACGGTTTTCGGTCAGTGGGACGCGCTCTCTCCTCCTCTAAAGAGGAGGGAATGGAGGCTGTGCTGTGCACGCCGACCTCCTTCACTCCAGGAAGTCCAGCTATCATGTTCCCAAGGAGCCTTCATGGAACCCCACGCTCTAGCTTTGTGCCTCAGCTCCTGCACACCCAGTATCTTCTCCATTAATGAACCACAGCCAGCCAGGCCTATGACGTCATAGCACTGTTCGCCGTCACTTCCGCATTGCTCCAGCACGTGCCAGGAAGCATGCGCTGTATTGTGCCGCATTAATGAACGCAGAGAATGCGCGAGCCCACGTCCCTCAGGTAACGCAGTAGTAAGTGGCAGAGCCCGACAAAAGAACTAAGCTCATTTTTCCTCCCGGGTCCCTGATTAGTCTTCTTGACAAATGGCCCCAGTGCGCTATAATGTTAATTATCTTAATGCATTTTGCATAATCTTTTCCTTGGTGTGCTTTGTGTTGCTATAACACAATACCTGATGCTATACATGGTATAAAGAAGAGAAGTTTATTTGCTTTTCCATTCTGATACTAGGAGGTCTCCTTCTGTGGATGAAAGAAAGAATAAGTACCAGGAGAAAGAATAAACGTGTCAAAGTGTAGAAGCCAAAGAACAAGCAGAAGAAACCAAACGCACTGCGCAACACCCATTTTCATAGGCGCTAATGCAGTGCTGTGAGACCAGACCCACCGCGTGGGGGGACGTCACCCGCTTCTTACGCTGTGCTCAGTGCCCTAATCTGCTGGCACTAGACACACCTCTTAGCAGCTGGGCTTCCAACCCCCGCCCCTCCGCTTACACTGTCTGTGAGATGCTCTGAAACTGGCAGTATCAGGGAGCAACCTCCCAGCACCCGAACCATGAATGGACAAATTACATACAAACCAGAGCAGTCACTTCTCATGTGAGATAAGAACAACCTTCACTTGTTGCCAGTTGTGCAGTGGATAAGGTCCAAACATTCCCAACGGGCTCTCACTCACCTCCGGCCCATACTCAGGGATTTTACAAATAAAAGAGGCCACAAATAATGGAGTCCAACTTCTTCCTAATGGAAGGCCTGTTCAGGGCATAGTTTCTCAAACCTACATGGGGAACACTGGCAGCCTGCTGTGCTTCAGGAGCACACCCTCACCTCAGGGCCATCGCCCAGACATTCTCACCTATAAAACTATCCATGGCTCCAGCTTCCAGGCAGGATTGCTTCACCGGCTCCCTCCATTTCTAGCCCTTAAATCCAACCACATATACCTAGTTTCCTTGGGGATTGAACTCAGGGTCTTGGCCTTGCCAGGCAGGAGCTTACGTCGCTGAGCTACCTCCCCAGCAAAACACATAGTTCCACTTAAGATTCAATTACCAAAGGCCCTTCCTCACACCTCCCTCCCCAAATCATCTACCACAATTCTTTCCTTCTGAAGATCTCTTGGTTACCACATTCCCATTTAGAATCCATCAGGAAGTTTTCATTGGCCCTGATAAATGTTTATGGCTTATTTGGCAGCTAAATCATAAAAACTTGGATCCTACCCCCTCTTTCCATTTCCATAAATAAATCACTAAATTTGCCTTTAGAAGCCTTCTCTCTGGGCCCTGTATGCAAGGTCCCTTCCTGTATGCTCTGTAAATGTTTTATCTTGACAGGATTCAGAGAATGATTACATTACTAGATCATCAGAGGAAGAAAACAGCAATTCTGAGAGACAAAATGATATTCCAAAGATCAAATAGTGGGTGGAATGACACAGCTATGATTTCAGTCCAGGTGCCAGATTCACAATAGAATATTTGCGTCAGTGTGCTTGAACCACTTTAACAAAATACTACAGACTTAGAGATTTAAACAGCACACTTTCCCCTTGCATCTCTGGCGGCTGCGTCTGCGGTCATGCAGGACCTGTTTCCTCCGAAACCGCTCTCCTTGCACCGCCGAGCTGCCACCCAGCGTGTCCTCAGGACCACTGTTTCTCTGTGTGTGCACCCTGATTCTGGCTGTGCCTTCTGTTCTAATAAGGGCACTAACCACATACAACTGGGGACCCACCGTTACCATCTCAGGCAATAGTAGAAACAAACAGGAGTAAAAAGAAATTCTCCAAACAGTGTCCTCCAAGGTACTGACAATTGCAGTCAAATGCAGGAATTTAAGAAGAAAGAAGCAGACCCCCTTCAGCCCTTGGCAGTGTTCCTTCTGCAAAGCAGCTGAACCTGTACAGCGGACACCAGCTAAGTGTTATGCAGAAGATGGCTTGTGAATTTGGGGGAGGAAATGACATGCCTGGTTTTGTGGGCTGGTGTCATTGTTGTTGTTATTGTTTTTGGTATTTTCTTCCACCATCTTAAAGTAACTTCGAACATTTTATATTCTTCTCAAGTTTTTTTTCTTTAAAAGAAATTTTTTTAATGTATTTGGTTGTTGCAGGGCCTCACTATGCGGCTTGGACTCGTGGTGATCCTCCTGCTTTCAGCCTCCCCAGCGCTGGGATTACAGCCATGTGCTACATCTGGACTCTGTGACGGGCTTAGTGGGCCTGGGGCGGGGGCGAGGGGGACTGGTGCATTATATGGTGCTGGAGAGGGAACTGTGGTCCCTGTGTTTGCCAGTGCTTGCCTAAGCAGGCACTCTAGTCTGCTGAGCTATCTCGCTGGTGCCTAAAAGAAAATTTTTTTTAAAGAGAAAAAGTTAAACAACATATTTTTATACTGTCACTTTTGCTTGCTTTTGCTTTGGCTTTACTTGGCCTGGCAGCTCATTGTGAGCTTGCAGGGGACCATTGCTCGGATCCTGGGGACTCTTGTGAAACTCCTGCAGGAGCCTATAAGTCAGAGTGAAGACACTATCTTTGGTGACTGTCCCCACACTCATGACAAGACAGACCAGATGTCCAGTTCAGAAGCACGGCCCCAGCAGGTGCTCAGCGCGTGCTGCTGGAGGCCTGGGTAGGCTTCTGCTGTGAGGGTGGAGGGAGCCCTTCTCGGGAAGGCGCAGCCAGGCCTCCGGGCAAGCTGCATGGAGCTCATTTACCACTTTCTCCTGCAGTTATTTTTGTAGCAATAACCAACCGCCAAATAACTTGATCCAGGGGACAAAAGGTGAGAACGATTTATCCTTCCAGGTGCAGTGCAGCGAGGTGCTGTGACTTACTGCAAATGTGTCACAGCGAGGTGATGAGACCCCGCAGAGGACAGCAGATATCTGCTCCGAGGAGCAGGGAAGCGGATGATGTGAAGATGCGGCGGACGGCGGCATCAGCCGCGCTGGAGTCAGCAAAGCCACAGCCCAGTCTCAGAGCCTGTCAGTGTCGCTGTGGCTTTCTTTAGAGCACGGAAAGTCCTTGCTGTCACTTGGCTCTCCCCCCAGAGCAGACACTAAGGCAAGAATATGTTTACTTGGGCAATAAGGGAAGCACCTGCTGAACAGCAGCCTTTGCCAGCCCATGGGGTTCGGTCCCACTTGGAAGTCACCGAGGTCCAGTGGAGGGAGGGCACCCACTGCAGAGGTGTGTGCAGAGGCAACAGAGGCGCCTGCCGGACATGTGCCTGCCCCTGCTGTGGCCACAGCCAAGGCCTGCTGCAGGGAAAAGGGGCAGACGTCTGTTCCACTTCAGCTTGCCTCTCTGGAGCAAGGTGGACTCCGGGGATGAGGAGCTAGGTCCCCTCTCCACCAAGTGACATGTGGGAGGCTGTATATTTGGTACTAGCATAATCGCCAACCCATAAAGCAAGGAAGGCTGAACACAGGGTCTTGGAACCAGCCTGGCCTGGGATTCTAGGTCCATGGTGTAGTTGCAGAGAGCCCTGAGCCAAGTTACTTGATCTTTCCTATTTTCATCTGGCAAAAGGAAGAATGACAATATGTGGACATGCAAAAACAGGCTGAGAGAGGACTGAAGGCAGTAGGTGGTGCAGTTCCCTGAGAATTTCCATGTGCCCAGTGTACAGGTGAGCCACAGACGATCAAGCCTACCGGGCAACACACAGCCAGGTTCCTGCTGCCGACAGCCCTGCTCGGGGGGTAGTCACAGGAGGAGGATGGCATGCTCTCGTGCTTGTCTTCTTCATGACCTTAACTGTCTCACAGTCATTCTGCCACTGTATGAAAGGTGACCCTCGTAGTGCTTTGTACTGTGTAATAATATCGGCCCATGGGTGGCATGTCTGTCAGACAGTACCCAACACTCTGCAGACCAGGGAAAACAAAAGGTGTTGATGCAAATTTTTGGATACTTCAAAATTCATGACAGTAAGCTCTTAGGAACTCCTTGCCACAGAAAATGGTCATAGGTCAGTATTACAGCAAGGCTTTGTTGGTTAGGCACAGACCAACTGGTATTTACAAGAAGACAGGTCAAAGCCTCCCCAATGTCCGAGGAAGCCATCTCGGGATTAGACACCTGCCACAGATGTAGAATGAAACCACTAGTGTGGTGAGGAGGCTCCAGGAAGAAATAGGAGCTCTGGAGCGTGAGAGGGAAGACCCACTGAGGTCAACGTGGCAGGCTTTCCCGCACACCCCACTCACAGCTCAACGGCACTAAACCATACATTCATTCTTTTGTTCCAAGCAACTTTAGAATTTTTAAAATCAGGAAGCTTGAGGATAAAAGCACCCTGTAGGAGGATACCGTAGGAGCCGGGCTCTGCGAGCCTGTAGTCTCCGCATGCATACTGTCCTTAGTGAGGCTGTTAGAGAAGGAACTGTGGTTGTCACTGCCACAGAAGTGGAGGTGCAGTCTATGGAGAAGCAGAGAGAGCACAGAGAGCCTGACAGCTTCGGACGGCTTCCTGCCTGAATGAAGAATGAACTAAGCCTTGAAGAAAGATATACTTTCCAGCTAGTGATCTGAGAGCAGCTCCACACAGCTGGAGGCAGAGCTGCCGCAGGTAGGCAGGAGGGCTCAGCCTGCCCTGACCCTGAGTGTTTCCTACCAAAACCATCCAGGGACGTTCCAGCACTTGGAGGTTTGGGATGTACATTTATGATTGAGTTATAGAAAGTAGAATGACAGCAGCAAGTTTGGAGCCAGGAAGATGACTTGGCAAACTACTTTCCAAGCATGAAGTTGTAATGGCAGTACCACTGAGAACAGTTGAGTCAACAGCCTAATGGGTGGGTAGAAGGGGCCGTTTTAGCAGTAACAGTAGAAATACGGAGAGCAAAGCAGCAACTTCAGGAGTCTGCTGGGTCTCTTGGGTTGTGGCCTTGCAAGTTTTGCCAGTAGCCACAATTTGGACCAGAGACCAAAATGAACAGAGAGGAAGAGACAAGCGTAGCTTGTGAAAGAGTGAGTTTAATGCATCTGTGTCTAGCCAAGAGTAGAACTCTAAAGCTTAGGAAAGAGTGAGTGATTGAATCCACAGCCATAAAACAGACTGTTAAAATAAGCGCATCATGGATAACAAGGGAAGAGGAGCTGGAGGTGCAGCTCAGGGTGAAGATGGGGGAGGCAGCGAGGAAGAGAAAGCCAGAATGACACCCAGAAAAGCAGGAACATTAAAGATCCAACTAGTGCGGGAAGCTGCGGAGATTCCAGGCAGCGAGTGAAATGTTAGGTGAAGGTGGTGCTACATGTTCCATGAAAACATTCGTCTCTTGATTTATTCAGGTAAACACTACAAGTATTGCACGCCTATTGTACGTGCAAGGCACTACGATTAAACTATTTAGTACAGACACATACTTTCTCCTATTGAGTTGACAGTACCGGTGAGTATGTGATGGTCAGGTGGGATTGTCAACGTGACTGTCTTGAGATCACCTAGGGGCTGACTGGAGCACACGTCCAGGTATGCTGAGCGAGTCACGGGGGTGTGACCGTGCAGAGAATACCTGCGCCGGGCCCATTTCTCTCCGGCACTGTTCCCTTCCTCTGCCTCCCAGTCACCATCAAGCAAAGAGCTCTGCTGCACCCCTTCCTTCTGCCCCCTTGTTCCCGTTCTGGAGCCAGCTGGCCGTGGACCGGCCCCTTAGATGCCACGGGGCAGGCTAACTCTCTCCTCCTTTAAATGGCAGCTGTTGAGAATTTTGTCCCAGATTGGAAAGCTGATTAACACTGGAGAGAGATATTCATCCAATAATTATATGAATAAACAATTTCTACCTCAAATAATGTCATGAACTCCCAAGTTTTCAAAAGAGATGAAGTAGCTGCTAGTATCAGTGCCACAGCGCAGTGGGAAATCAGAGCAACCTAGGTCAGGCACTAAGCCTGCTGATAATAATAAAAAGCACACAATTAAAGAGACATAAAGAAGTGAAACTACCAGGGAGTGGAGTGTTCAGAAGAAAGAAGTGAAAATTAGGAGGAGGAACATGCTTTCATTCAGTAGATTACGAAGAGAGGGAAAAAGCCTGTTGATAAAGAATGGGTAGTTAAGGAGATTTTTATACAGATGGAACAGAATTGAGTGAACATTTTTTTAAAAGACTATGTCTAAAGTGTGACTTTAGCGAACATATGGGCTTCTAATGGAGTGATGTTCGCATGGGGAGGGGCCCTGCTAAGCGGAACGTGGGCGCCTGTGTCTGAGCGGGAGGGAAGAGGTAGGAGCGCAGGGTGTGCACGGGGTGGCGGGGCACGGTTTCAGGAGTGCCGCCCCTGGTCATTTCTCGGGTGCGTTTGGCTAAGGTCCGCTCTTGAGAACCCTTGCAGTGCACTCTGGAATAAAGAGCCGAGGCTACGTGCAGCGCTGTCTTGGCGGTCACGCTCGAGTCTTCCCTCGATTCTGGGCACCCGGAGCTGGATGAGAAGCAGGCAAATTAATTCAGTGGTGAGAAGCTACGCCGGCCTTCTGGGGAAACTGGATTCAGTTCTCATCCAGTTTGGTTTGCAACCAGCACCATGGAGAGAACGAGGTTCGCCAGCTGAGGCGCCACTGTGATTTGTAAAGCAAAAAGCTCTCCCAGTTCCAGGCTGCGTGGCCTTCCCCGGGAAGCCCTTCTGGCTGCTGGGGTTTCTCTAGAGGGCATCACGTGACAAGAAGGCGCCTTCAAGAGGAGGAGCTAAACTTTCACAGCAGACTCTCTGGAGACAACCACCAACTATTTGAATGAGTGGCGTCACCCATTCGTGGGGGCTGCGTTGGTCCCACCTCTTAAATCTTCCCATTGGTGATGCATTTCAAAGTGGGGTTCGGAGACCCTGGTATCAAACCAGAAGAATAAGGTACACAGGAAGCTGAGAGGAGTGGCCTAGGGTGAACGCTCCATGCAGTTGCACCCAGAGAGGCAGAGGTCTCAGCTTGGCCGACAGCCTCGTGCTGAGCAGCCTCCAGTCTACACAGCTGCCTTGCTTCCGTGTCAGAGTGCGCAGAGCCCGAGTGTGGACGAAGTGGTGGGGAGCAGCAGTGAGGTCTTCAAGGTACTCGTGGTGGAGGGACCAGGCGGTAGAGAAGCCCAGCGTTTGTCCTGGTGGGAGGCAGGGGAAGCCACGAGAAAGGCAGTGGGCCCGGAGAAAGGGAGGAAGCAGGAGACGAGTTTCAGCTCTGGCAGAAGAGCAGAGACTACAGAAAAAGGGATGTAGAGTATCAGGGAGTGAAGGGTAAAGGAGCTTCGAGCAATACCCAATTATAGGGTGTTGCTGGGACAGTGAACTAAGGCAGAAAGAAGGTGAAGTTTAGGATTCAGGAGAAACTATGAGATTTAATGTGATCTGTGTCATTACTTGGTTATTAACCTGTGGGGGAAATACCAGACCTAATCGCCTGCGCTGTAGAGCTGGCCGACAATATAAAACTGATTACGCCTTCTAGTTCCTTTCACTGAGCTACTTAGTCCATCTGTGCAACCGCAAATGAAAAGAGTAATAGCCGCAGGAGCAGCCCTGCCTGATGCTCAAATAGCCAGACCTCTGGGGTGCCCTCCCTGTCCTACCAGGGGCATTTCCAACCCAAGCAACTGAGGCAAAGGCAGAGGAGGAAAGACTGGAGAGCCGCCATCCACTCCTGATCTTCTGACAGTTCTTGCATTTCAAACCTCACCTAGCTGAGCTGTCAGTCCCACTAGACTCCCTCTGAAGATGTGATTAGAACAAGACAGCTCAGGGCAGTCCCATCATCATTAAGCAAGCCTGTAGCACTTTAGAATGTCAAAGCACTTGGCGACTGTGCTTATTAATTCTTCCACCCAACAACGCCAGAAGGCAGTCCAAGAGTTGAGCCTGAGTGTCAGAATGTGATGAAGGAAAAGATGCAGAGCTGGACTAAGGGCAAAACTGGATCATGACGTAGCCAGCGAGGTGAGAACAGTTCAGCTTGCTCTACCCTGAGCTAGGAACTGTCAAGTAACAACCCCCAGCCTTGCAGCTTACGGGCAACAAGGAAGCAACCATGTGACCACTGGAGCTTGCACAGGTCTCCTCCCCTCCCCTCTTCCCCTCCCCTCCCCTCCCCTCTCCTCTCCTTTTCCTTTTATGTCTCCTTTTCCTTCCTCCCTTCTTTCCTTTCCTTTCTTCTTATCTTAATTACTTTCTCAATGCTGGGAAAAAACACTTAACACCTATAAGTTAAAGGAGGAGAGGTTTATTTTGATTCACAGCCACAGAAGTTTTAGTCTCTATTCGGTGGGCTCCAAGGCAAAGGTACTTGGCAGAGGAAGAACAGCTCACAGCAGGGCCAGCAGGAAGCAGGAAAGGGTCAAGGGAGGAGGAGAAGCACGTGGTCTGCTAGGCCCACAGGAACCCCCCCACCCCACCAGGGCTTTACCTGTCGAGATCACACACAGTCCGAATCCAGCAGTGGAGTAATCTAGTGGCACACAGCCAGAGATCACCTCCAAGTAGCTCCGCCTGTGACTCGTGAAGCTTTAGGGCTGGGGAGATGGCTCAGTAGGATAAGCGCTTGTCTGGCAAGTGCAAGGGCCTGAGTTCAATCCCCACTTCCAGAAACACACACACACACACACACACACACACAATACATCATGACCATGGGCAAAATCAGGAAAGATTTCCTTAGCCAGAACTTTTTCAAAGCTCATAGAAAGGAATATATGAAGGGGAAGAAAACACATTTTCAATGAGCAGAGGGAAAGCCACTCTCTGCAGCTCTTTCACATTCAGTCGCCGCGCCTGTCATTACCTGTGGACTCCACGGCCAGCATCCCGCAGGCCGAGATCCTCCCTTCGACTTCAGGAGCCTGATGCACTTGTGCACAAGGACGACGCTGGCTAGAATAGGAGAAGCCTTTCAGGTTCACCTGCAGGACCTGAGGACACTCTGCTAGGGCGGACAGGCAAGTCCACAAGCCGGTGAACTCTGGGAAAAGACGACGGCACGAGGAAAGGCATTATGAGGACAGCATCCTCCAGGGCACTTGGCGAGGCATGTTCCACCCACGGGGGCGACACAGGAAACCTTGTGACGGTGTCACAGGTACTCTGAAGTTGTGGACAGAGCAGTAGTGCGATGCTCCTAACAAGCAGGTAGGGGTAGGTACAGAGGCACAGCCAACTGTGACGCGCAACGTTAGATGTCCTGGGATTCTCGTCCTCGAGATAAGAAGCTCAGGTTGTCTTTGTGAAGTGGGTAGTGCCAGTCTGGAACAGGAGCTGTCTGATAAGGTGCTCCCAGCGCGCCTGTCTCTGAGCTCTACACCCTCTGGGTACCTACAAAATGCAAACCGAGTTTCGGCAAAGTCTGACAGTGTTTTCACAGAAGGTTTGCGTAGAGGAAGTCACACAGTTGTTGGAACCACAATTTCTCAGAAAGATCAGTCCCCAAGGCTTTGTGGAGAGCACGTCTCAGAGGATCGAGACGCACTGGCATTCGGAGGCTGGGCTCTTGGTCCTTTGAGCTATCCTTAGCATGAAGGCTGGCAACTGTCTGTCCTCCTACAGTAGAGAAATGCCTTTTGACTGCCCAGAGAGCGAGAGTAGGAAAACAACGTGTCTCGGCTCTTGTTGGTAACACACACACAATACCGGACACTGGTAATATGTAAAGAAGAAAGGTTTATTCGGGTCATGGTTAGAGATGGAAATTCCAGGATCAGGTGCTCACATTGGTGGATTTGGGTAAAGACTGTGAGGTGGTGTCAAGGATCAGATCCTGGGCGCATTTGCAAGAGGGACAGTCAGAATTATAGGAGCGAGATTCAAAAGAGCTGCAGGGTGGGGGCCTGCTTATCACGACATCGCCACCCTGTTGGCCTCCCCCTCAGAGCTCTTGCACTTCTCAATGTGAGTTTGGTCTCAATGTGAGTTTTGGTTGCGACAAATCACATTCAAAGCATACAGGGTGTAAAGCCCAATGCTATTAAAAGGCTGAACTATTTCAGACAGCGCAGAATGCGAGGTAGATGGACACCTCATTCCTTTGTCAAGAGAGAAAGTCTTTTGAGAAGTTCTGGTCTGATTTCACAGCTGCTGTACAAGCACACTTCTGGCTCTAACCTCAGGGGAGTGAACCTTTAGGAAAACTGCAGCCTCAGGCTGGGAGGCTCCTAGAGGGATATGAAAAAAGCCTACCCATTAAAATCTTTGCTGTAGTAGGAATTTCATTTTTAAAAAATAAATGCCATCAAGTACAAGCAAGGTTAATCTATTAAGACATCAGAATTAATTCCTAATGGAAATTTTAAACACACACACATGTATATATACATATTCTCTAATAAAATAGGACTGCTAGCTTGGGCCAGAATACAAATAGGAGTTATGGTACAATCTCCAACAAATTTCTTGTAATATTTAATATTAAGGTTCATCCGGTCCAGGGATCATCTAATTATGGGGTTGATGAGCTTCTGGAACAGAGTGCAGAATCCCATTTCCCTTTCCTCAGAAAGCATATATTTAGTTTGTTTTCAAATCTGCTGTTGCTTAACGTTCTTGTAAATTAAGCTGTCACCCACCAGCACCCAGAGTCACCTGACCAGTGGCGAATGCTTCACTGGAGAAGCTGGAGTCCCACTTCTGATGTACCTGCTCAGGTCAGATGGCTCTCCACAGCTGCCCGCGGCCCTCCATCCCCACTGTCCTCTCCTAGGAGTCTCATTAACCTGAGCCACTGGTGGTACTACCCTAATATCTGCACCCTGGCTTCTGTCCACGCCCCAGTGCCCCTGCGTAAACCCAGAATGGGCAGAAACAGTAAACTGCACATTAGAATCAACTGAAATTAATAATATAAGCAACACTTTGATTAATGATGAAGGATGAATAATACTCTTTGGGGTATTCCTCTCTGTACTTTAATACAGGGCAACTCATCCTTTATGTCTTCACCACAAACAAAATCCCAGTTAGTTTGAAAGTACATATGAGGGGGCCAGCGAGATAGCCCAGTGGACTAAAGTGCCTGCTTAGGCAAGCTTAGGCAAGCCAGGCACCTCAGTTTGAGCTCTGACACCACATGATGCACCAGCCTCTCCCCCACCCCCCCGGGGCTCATGAGCAAGTAATCGAGTCCAGGCGTAGTGGTGCAGGCCTATAATCCCAGTGCCGGGGAGGATGAAAGTAGGAGGATCACTAGGAGTGAGACCCTGAAACAACCAAACACATTTAAAAAAGTACACATGAGATCATTTAAAATCAATAAACAAATAAGCAAGGAATAAACAAACAAGGTGTAACACAAGGGGGCCTGGCCAAACAGCTCAGCGGATTAAAGTATCTGCAATCAGGAGCAGGGGCACCGGCCCAGGGTTTGATCCCAGGCCTGCTGTGCTGGCCCCGCCCCCTGGGTGCGCTGAGAGGGGGATTGAGACTGATGGTGCACACCTGTAATCCCAGCTCTTGGGAGGCTGTAAACAGGTTAATCACTATGAGTCCCATCTAGTAGTGAGACCCTGAACACCCAAAATAGGAGGGAAAAAAAAGAGAGAAGGGGAGCTCTGACATCGTAACTTGCTCCTTCGGAGCCTTCCCTCTACACCACCGACTGAGGATGATGCTCCACGTGCCATGGGCGGAAGTCACGCCATGACAGTGACGTGGCCTGATCTTGGCCTGATCTTCAAAGACGCACCACTGGTCAAAAGGCGGCAGAACCTCTAGATAATGCCGGTGCTGAGAACTAGAGCATTGAAAGTACAACGGAATAGCAAGGAAGGGCGGACTACGTTTCACTAACACACCTAGGAATATTTCAAAGAGGTGACATTGGATCCTCGAACGATGAGTAGGATTTCAGCTAAGAAAGGAAGGTGAAGAAGGGCGTGTGCAGCGCACCCAGAGGGGGGCAGGAGGGTGGGGATTCGGTCCTGCCTCCCGCACCTACTGTGACACGAAAGACCTTCACAGGAGGGTGTGGAGCTGCTCTCCTGAATGACCAAGGCAGGATTCCTTGGGTGGGTGGGATTACAGTGCACAGAGTGATTTTTTAAAGGGGAAAGCAAAAGAAATGCTCCCCAAAGAGAGCTTTGATGACAATTAGAGGCTGAAGTAGAGAGCAGGCTGCATGCTGGCCTTCCAGTAAGTCTAGTCTAGACCAGGGCGATGAGGCCAAGCACGAGAGCCAGAGCTGGGGGCGAGGCTGCACACTGCATCTGGCTGCGAGCCTAAGCAGCTTCGAGGGGTCGGAGGCCGCCAGCATTTCCAGTTTGCTCACTGGGGATGTGGAGGGAGGCAAGTTCGCACGGGAGAGGTCAGCTCCGCAGAGGGCAACCTGGGAACGGTGTCTCTCCTGGGCTGCCTGAGGCTGCAGGCTTCCTGGTGAGAAAGCTGAGCACAGCACTGACAGGCCCACCGAGCGGCCCCAAGCTCAGAAGCAAGGGACGAATCAGGCACGCACACAAAAGAGTCCGCAGCGAAGCCAAGGGAGAATCCACCTTGACTCGAAGACACGAAGGACATAATGACGATTTAAGCTTTAAATGTAGCCCAATGCCGAGCTAAGCAAGGTCACGCAGCCCGAGGAGTTGCTGAGCCTTCCGTAGGCTGCTGGGCCCAAGCCCTCCGCCCGGCCTCCTGAGAAGATCCCCTGCAGGAGTGTTCCCAAGGCCAGCACAGGCCAGCGGAGGGAGGGGACGGAAGACCGAGCCGCGAGTCCAGGGCGTGACACCTGCGCAAAAGCACGGTGGCGCCCTTGTTCAGCAATGGGAGGGACGGCTGCAGGCACTCTTGGGGCATCAGAGTGGCACTGCGGGGCTCCTTGCTGTGTGGGACACCTTCTGGAGACAGTTTATTGGGGCCTGTCCAGTGGACTTTTCATCTTTTCTCATCTTCTTAACCTCAGACTCAAACAGCTTCAAGAAAAGATGATGTGTATATTTGGTTATGCAAAAATTAAAACTTTTGTAGCAAAAATTAAAACTTTTGTAGCAAAAACAAAGATAATTACAAGAGACTAGGGAGGGAAAATTATTTTTTAAAAAAGAGGCCACATTAAAAAAGTAATCATAAAAATAGAATTTTATAAATTAAAATAGGTAATTACCAAGCAAATAAATTTTGCAAAGGCTTATTTGTGGAAAAATTATAAAAGCTAGTATTAAATCATGTTCATACTCACCAATAGCGGTAAGACAAATTAAATAGCTATTACTTCATAATTTATTAATCAAGTAGTCATTTTTAAGGCTAATAACATATTTGTGGCAGGAGAAAGTATATTTTCATTATATATTTTATAAAAATAGGATTGGTTTAAATTGTTGATTTTTCTTTTTTAGTGATAGCAATAGAAATAGTTCCCAATCATCTCGCCGAGCTTGCATTCACGTTTTGAAGACTGTGTGACATTTCATGATGGGTGTATACTGTGCTTCATTCCACCATTCATTCCCTAGTGGGCATGCATACTTTTCTGCCACCAATGGTGAAATATTTTGTCATAAATGTTCTCATTTGTATTGATTTTATTTCTGTAGGATAGCTTGGTTTAGGACTCTTGGAGAAATCCTAGTATTGCATGTGTCCTTAGTTACAGCAGAAGTTTCCACTTGCAGCGTTGGGAGCAGCGCTGGCATTTGATAGCCGGCCACGCTGCCTGGACTAGGTCCTCACTCCGCGCTGGCTTGGGCACCTTCGACCTCTGTGCCTACAGCTTCACTACCTGTAGCACTGGGATCTAATGCGACTGCAGTGGGACGCTTCACGATGATGACATTGATCAACACGGGTAGCTATTGCATTCGTATTAACCTACAGAGGATTATGCATATATAATCTATATATAATGTAGTGATGCCTCATTCAGTTTAGAAGTATCAGAACCTCAGAACCTTGCTCTTATTATTCCTTAGAGAAAACATACTGGAGATTTACATGAAAAGCCTTTATTATGTGATATATACATCATATATATATATAGTAGAGGAAGGAATTATTAATTTGTTATAATGTATTACACAACAAAAGACTCCTAATCTTACAATTGAGCACTTCTACTCAAAAATCTAAACTCTGAAATGCTTCAAAGCTCGTTTTTTTTAGTACTAACATGATGCTGGAAGGAGAAAACTCTACATGTGATGTCAGATGTCACAGTTGAAATGCAGGTACACTAAAGTACTCCATAAAGCTGCCTTGTGCTTATATGTGTATAAAGTACATTTGACACAAATGAACTCCGTGTTTAGCTGCGGGCCCCACCTCCAGGGGCTCCCCTCGTGCACTGGCTTGTTCACCCTCCCTTTGCTGGGACGCAATACCTGCACAAATGAAGAAAGGAAAGGTGTGTTTCACCTCACAGTTTGTGGAGATTTCAGTCCACGACCAGCTGGCCCAAGGCAGGGTGCCACAGCAGGGGACGTGGTGGAGAAGCAACAGCCCAGGGCAGGGAGGCAGGGCGCAGCACGCCCACTTTCCGGTTTTCCCTCTGTAGCCCATCGCTGCTGCAAGCCTACTGGGTGTTGCCATCTGCACACAGGACTGGGCTTCCTGTTGCCACACCCAGAACTATGCCAAGCCGATCAGTGGACTGACTGAGCACCACACTCCTAATCCGCATACACTGTAGATCCAGCTACCTCTGTTAAGCCCTTCCGTGGAGTACATGGGACTCTGGGGGACATCCAGACACCGTCATAACATGTACATGCAAATATCCTAAAGTACGAAAAAGTCCAAATTAAAAAAAGCTTCTGTCTGCAAGCATTCCAACATGGCTATTCAACCTGTAGTTTTTCCATACACGGTAGTAATTTAAAAATGTCTTCAATAATGAATATAACTAAATAATGGCATCAGTACCTCCTAGTTAGAAAATAATAAATGATATAAAGTGTTTGCCTATAGGTTTGTATCTAAATACAAAAAAAATGTGAAGTTTAGGAAAGATCAGTATTTTGGATCATTGCCTTCTGTTGGGTCAAGTCTGTAATCATCGGAAGGACTGGTAAGCCAGTTCTCTGGGAAAAAAAAAAAAAGAAAGAAAGCTCTTCTTTGTAGTGCTTGCCAATTTCTGTGAGGCGAGTATTCCTACCAGGGCCAATTTCAAGTTAACGACAATTTAATCACCTACAAAATGACTGAATATTTAACAATAGGCTCCTCTTACCCAACAGGAGCTGGTAACATCAGGATCTGAGTAACCCAATTGGAAAAGCCAAGCAGGAAACTGCATTTGACATTCCGTCTCTGCAGGGTGCATTTCTAGCTATCTCTACGACCTACAATTTCTAAGATGTGCCTGGAAGGTCAGGCCTCAACAGGTATCAAAGTGCTGAGGAAGGAGTGCGTATTCTTCCGTTACAGGGCAGCCCTCTGAGGAGAGGTAGCCCCACAGGACAATCTCCTTTTCCTGTGCTTTGAGACAGAATCGCGGTTCCATGCATTGCACCACTCTGGTAATAGCAACCCTGCTGCACACCACCTAGCTGTTTGTCACACACCAAGTCATGGCCTATTCTTTGTACGGACACCTACTCCTGTGACCCTAGAGCTTACGCTATGAACGCCTCATACCCCAAGACCCAGCACTCTGCTCTGCCAGCGGCCATGCCCACCCCTTCCCTAACCCAAAAGATCTAGAAGACAGGCATACTCAGCGCACGCTTGTGGAGCGGAGGCGTGAGCCATCACCCAGGAGGAGCAGGCTTCAGGAGGCCGTATTTTCTTTTCAGATACTGCAGAAGAACCTGAGTTCCTTCAAGGTCAGGGACTTTTGCAGGGGCTGCGCTGCAAGAGGGCAGGGGAAGTAAAACGGGAACTCAGATGTCCGGTTCTTGACATCCTTTTATTTATTTATTTATTTATTTATTTATGAGCTTCTATTTATTTCTAATTTTTAAAAAATTTTTAAAGAGTATAAATCAGAATTAAAACAGAAAAAAATACAAGTGATACAGAATTTCACTTAACAAAGTGATATGAATTTCACAGCATCTGTTGTAAATGTGTGCTGTGGTTTTCCAACCAGTTATTCATATTGCCAGTCGATGCTTTAATTTGTTTCATCTCCTTTCCTCAACTGTTTGTGCCTTTGCTCCTCTTAGTTCCATCTACACCTCCGTCTTTTCCCACCGTGGCAGGCCATGTCTGGTGACAGCATCCGCTCTTTACCTCGCAGCACAGGGCTTCATGTGTGTGTCGCCCGGAGAAGCCGCTCTGGCACAGGGCAGGGCGCTGCACCCCACAGCCTCCGTTCATCCACAATTCAGGGACCACGTACTACTCTATCCCTTACTCGTTCCTTCTTTGTTTTCCTACCTTTGCTTTTTCTTCTTTTCTTTCATTGGCTTCAGACTCTCCCCAGGAAAGTCTGTGGAGGGGAGTACAATAAATGTAACACGCTAGAGCTGACGGCTTTGGGCGTCGCACCACAGGCCCGCAGCCCTTTGGCTTTCTTCCTGGGGTGGACCCTGAAGCCTGTTCCCAGAGTCCCCAGCCCTAAGCTTGTGCAGGTTGCTCCCTGACACCAGGGGCCATGACATAGCAGGCCGGTCCCCGGGCCCGACTCTTGGATTACACCAGCCTTGGGAAGCCCTGCGCAAGACCATCAAGGTCCAGTGACAAAGGAAAGAAGGGAACAAATAACCCGAGTGGGAAAGCCTGGCTCCCTCACAGTCTAGCAGGTTTCCCAGCACTTCAGGAATCCCTGGGTGCAAGCGAGCAAGGAGAGGAAGGTGTGCCTGAGGAGCACACGCTGCGGGTACCTTCCTTTCACCACGCTGAGGGAGTGACAGTTAACTCGGCGCTGCTTTGAACAAGAACACTCGGTAGGTGTGGCAGTGAGTCAGCTTCTCTTGGGATTTTCTAAGCAAGGAACAGAAGCACAGAGAACTGGAAGTCTGGGGCTCAGTCCCACCCTCCACTGTAGCGCTCGGGCTGAGGGGGCAGCATCCTGGGCACTCACTGGGCTGCTCACTAGGGACTCCTCAAGGTCACCCCAAGTGTACCCCACTCCCAGCACAGTCCCAGAGACTCAGAGCTTGTCTGCCTCCTCAGCAATGCCGGGGGGCAGGGTCTGCCTCGCCTGCACAGGGGTGCCCAGCGCTCCTGGGGGAATCTAGAGCACTTGGGCGGCAGAACCTCTGTGATTTGGGAAAGATGTACAGGGGACACAGGGCCTGACAAGCCATGAGTAGGAAGGCTGAATAACCTATATGAAACCTTAAGGTTTTGTTTGTTTGTTTGTTTTGTTTTTGTGGCGTCAGGCTTGAGGATCTGGGAATCAAACCACAGCATCCTGAGCCTGACTGCTTTGTTTAAGCAGGCATTTAAACAACTGAGCTAATGATCAGACCCCCAAATCTTAAGTTCTGAGCAGAAGTAAACTAAAAATTAAATTAAATCACAGATGCAAATATGTCTTCCTGGCTGGAAGACAACCTAACCTCAAACTCCAAGGGTTACAACGGACACAATCATAGTCAGAAATTCAACTATCTGCTCCACCTCCATTTTACTGCTGGAGCACTGAGGCCCAGTGGTGGAAATTACCTTTCTGTGGCCCTAGGGCTAGAAGAAGGTAGAGCCTGCCTTAATTTCTTCTTCAAACAAGCATTTTTATGTGGTAAAGCTGGATCTAAGGGCTTTTCAGGTATTAATGATCAATTCTCAATTCCCGTTTGTGAGTCTACGTCCTTTGCCCATCATGGCCCTGGATGGCTGAGCTGGGATCTGACCCTCCCAACAGGCGCTTCTCCCCTGCTAGCTCTCCCCGAACACTAAACTTCTCCAATGGAAAGGAGGAAACACCTAAACTCCGAGGTGTGGGGACACTTAGTGTGGAGCAAGCCGCACATGATTCCACCCTGCACGGGAAAAGCAAATCTCCTCATCCTTTGATGCAGGAGCAAAGGGAGAGAAGTCCAAATGAAGTCACAAGTTACAAAAGAATATAATGCAAGATACTGAGGAATGCTAATTATAAAATAAAATGTCCATTGTTAGAGAGAAAAACCAAAATTAAAGGGGAGGCTAGGGGTGAAGCGAGATGGAGAGAGCGATTGACTCCTGACTGCACAACCTCTACACTGGGCACTGTTTTTTCAGCACCAGGAATACAGTAGGAGGCATAACAGGAAGCCACCATCTTCAAAGAAAAGGCAAATGAAGAAATAAATCGGAATATATAATACACAGAGTGCTGATAAATTGAGAAAAAGGGAAGCGGAATTCTGCAAAGAGGGATGTAATTTTGTAGGGGTTGATCAGCAGAGGCCCAAGAGAGCACCCGAGTGAGCTGTGTGGCTCTCAGGCAGAGTTCAGGCAGATAAAGGGCTTCTGTGTTGACCCAGAGAGGAAAGCGGGACTGTGAAGTTCAAGACGGCGGGAGGCCAGGGACCTCATGCTAGTGAACAGGGTGGAAGAGGAAAGGGGCAGTGGGAAGGCCTAAGCCTGGCTGGCAGGTCAAGTGGGATCCCACAGTCATCTTGATTTGCCTGCCTGCCTGCCTGCCTGCCT
>NDGN011479975.1:0-15643 GCA_002564285.1 Tympanoctomys barrerae
ATAGTCTAATATCATGGTTTATAGCTGAGGGATATATGGATTTTTCTAACCTTGCAAACACATGAAATTATCAATGGTTCTATGATAGATTGTTTAAATCAAAGAGTTTGAATATATCTTACCCAACAATCTGAGTCTCAAAAGGGCAACCAGCACATTGCAACCGTTGGTCCATGTGCAGTAGCATTACTATTTGGTAATAACATTTAATAATGTAGATGGAAATTCACTGTCAGAGAACCTGTCCATCTCTGAGTTATCAGGAAACTTGCCTAAAAATTATAATGTTAAAGATGCTACAGAAATACAGATCAATACTTCATAAGATTTAAAAGAACTAAGTAAGATCTTTAGAAAAGATAACATACATTTCAAACTACCAAAGGGTGATATATTTCATCAGCTAACATTAAAGTTTGCGACAGTAGAAAATACTTCAAACTAGGATCCGGAGGCTCTGCTTCCATCCTGCTGAGGAGAGGCTGCGAATAATCTCCTGCACATCTCTGTATTTCATTAATAAGTACACGAGGAATGAGAATGTCTGTGCCCACTTAACACAAAAAGTTGCAACAAAGGTCAAATTAGATAATCTGGAGAAAACAAGTACTAGATAAAGGCAAGGTGTTGTTTCTTGCCCTTCCTCGAGCTCACTGACGGGGAAACCACAGCTTGAGACACAGGGTTTTGGGATCCCAAGACATTACCCAGGGAGGTAAGGAGCGCCTGGGCAGGCACAAAGCAAGGCAGAGGGTTGCAGTGTCAGGCAGGAATGAGCCCAGGAGACAAGTCACAAGCAGCTGTCACGAAAGCAGCTTGACACTGCAGTCCCTTCTCTATCCTGTGCTTGGCACCACGGTAATGAGACCAACAGGAAAGCATTCTTGCAGCATTGAGCAATGAAGAAAGAAAATGAAGAAAGAAATGGTACTTGTAGGAGACAGCGTCTCCGAAAGTTCAGGGCTGGCGTGCCAGGACAGGGTCCTCTAAGTAGAGGGAAGATCTGGAGGGACCTTGCTTCTAAGAAGGAGGGGTGAGAAAGAAAAGGGGAAGACGCAAAGCAAAGTCATCTCACAACCGTCCCTACCTCAGTCAGTGACTCCGGATTCACTTCCGCTCTAGCTTGTCTCACATGAACAGTGTCTCAAAGGAGCTGCACTAGATAGTTCCCAAAGTGCTCTTCAACTCCAAAAGTTAAAAAACACAATAGCCACAGTGGGCCACACCCACAGCCAGTGCCCATCCTTACCAGGGTAATGGCTCAGCCCTCGGCACACCTGTGACAGCAACACGCACCAGACTGACTTCTAATGGATATGGAAGTACACAGCAGCAGCAAAGCCAGATAGCGTGAGGAGCCCTCGCAGATCTGGGGACCAAAGCACCAGGCAGCAGGTGTCAGCTGCACCCACATGGTGGCTTGTTACGTGCTCTGATTCACTGACAGGACTCAAAGATGTGCCAGGCCCTAAGCAGCTCTATTTTGCAGCAGCAGTGTTCAAACACCGATACTTGCAAAGTTTCTAACTATGTGACTGCTGAAGGCTATTTGGAGAACTTCAGCTGAATCATAAACAGCCATTTAGTCACTTCATTTGCCTGATCCTCCTGTATGCTGGATACTAGTCCCCACGGAGCGAACTTACACAACAAACAAAGATCTCTGCCTTCATAATGACTATACTTTTGCAAAGGACACAGATGCAAACAATAAACAAAATAAGGAAATCACAGGCTTACAGTCTGGGGATGCAGCTCAGTGGGAGAGCACTTGTGGAACACACACAAGACCCCAGGTTCCAGGCCCAGCACTAGCAAAACAAAAAAACCCAAGTCTGCGCACTCCTCCACAAAAAAAGCAGGTTACCAGAAGGCAAAGGCAAAAGAAAAGAAAAAACAGGCTGGCCAAATAGCTCAGCAGATTAAAGGGGGCAGGGGCTGGGGTTCGATCCCCAGGCCTGCCATGCCAGCCCCATCCCCAGGACGCACTGAGGCAGCGACTGAGACTGGGCGTGGTGGTGCGCGCCTGTAATCCCAGCTCTTGGGAGGCTGTAAATAGGAGAATCACCATGAGTCCAATCTAGCAGTGGGACACTGAACACCCTGTAGACCCTTCCCTAAAATACAAAGAAAGAAAGAAAGAAAAAGTAGATCAGGGAGCACAGGCACCACACTGAGGAAGAGGACCACAGGCCCCACACTGGGAATGCCTTTGCCAAGCAGGTACCAGGAAGAGCGCAGCAAATGGGACAGCACACAGTGCCAAATGGGAGCCCGTGGGAAGAAGCCTGGTGGCTCACAGACACTGGCCAGATCCATCTGTGAACTCACATCTCCCGTAGCATTCCTCTGCTGTAGCAAGTATGTCCACTTAAGGGTAACACAACTGAGGCAAGGACGCGCCAGAAGTGGCCTCAGGAGATAAAGTGACATTTATGGCAGGGCCCACTATACTACCTGGGAAGGACAGGTGCCTTTTCAGTAGTTGATGGCAGCTATTTTCGTTGCGTGTTGTACTCTCATGAACACTTACGTGCTGTCTTCCTTTCACCTCTTTTCTAAATACTTCATTTGGAAGGAAGATGAAAATGCAAAGCTCCCTAAGGACTCAACGCATGACCCCATCATGCGTCATCTTGCGCATCAGCAAGCTTTTCACCAACCTCGGTATCGTCCTTGCAATTTCTCCTAAGCATGGTCACAGTCAGAGTGGCTGATGCAGATCACACTGATTTGTTTAGAGTCTGTGGACAAACACTTGTTTTATTGATATGAATTTCCATACTGTTTATTGTATTCATGAGTGTGATTACATATGTATGAATAAATAAATCTAGCTGTTTTAAGCAGCTGCGCTTCGTGGGTTGAATGAAGCATCACTTAGCTGTAGAATGTTGATGGGCTTCCCAGAGAGCAGCTCTCTGAGTATCAGGAGCTCAAAAGCACTGGATGCAGTCATCTGTGGATCTGATGTTCCCTCCTTTCTCCCAGCCGTCCTGATGTGAGTATGCACACATACATATTTTATTCTGGTGTGTAAACTTGGCTGATCATCAAAATAACCTGAGGGTTACAGCAAATATTGATTCTTGGGCCTTATTCCAGAGCTACTGAATCTGAATCTGAAGTCTGATTCTGAACTTCAGAGAATTTAGGAATCACTGGCTTATGATTTACAGTTTTAAACTGTGGCAAGTTGAGAAGCAATTCCTCATCGTCCTCACTAGTTCATCAGTGATGAACTACAGTCTGACACCACGACTGTCAATGCCTTTCCCTTTCCTTTTGCAGGGCTGTATTGTGGCTTATGAGAAGGAGGCCATACGTTGCGGGAATTCATCATGCAGCTATATTTCTCAGTCATAAGCAGGTTGAAATACAATTCTTCCTAAACTCAGAAAGGAGAATGGGAAAAGCTCTTTTAAGCCCCATGCTCAACTTCCCACCCAATGTTAAAATCTCACCTACTAAGATAATCTGGAGAGGCACAATGTCACGGCACCAAGGCTTTGCTCGCTGCCCAGGCAGCCCTGCCGAATGGCTGTGCAGACCGCAGCTGAGCAACTTTCATGACGTGGACTCACAGCTAACGACAGGCAGGCAGCCAGCTCTGTCCTCTCCATCACTTGGGTCAATTGCTAGTGGCAAGAAGCCAGTTAAAGAGGGTCGCCTGTGGGAGGAGTTGGGCTCTCTAAGACCAGGACCCTGCCCACAGGCATGAGTAAATCTTTGGTCAGTAATGAAAACAGGCTTCCTTATTTCCTCTCCTCGCTCAAACAGAACGAGGCAACATGATTTTTAAAAAAATCCTAGCAATAGTTAAAGAAGAAAAAAAATGGAAAATATCTTTCACCTTGTGACGACTCCTATAACTATTTTGGTGAACATCTTCCAGATTATCTTCCTATACATATCTACGTGAACAAAGAAAAAATCTTATTAAAGGAGATTACACCAGCCATATTTAGTAGTCTCAACTTTTACTTAGTATCATGGAACATTTCATTTCAATAAATGACATATTATCCTAAAGGTAGGATAGTATTTCATTTTATGGAATCCAAACTACAATGGAGTACTACAATTTAATTACTTTTTTCCTATTAGTGAGATATAAAGCTTCTTGCACCATTTTTGGGCTCACATAATAAACAGCAATCCCAGGAAGTATGATCAATGTCTCAAAAGATATGTAAGGTTATGCATGTGTGTTGACCTTCACACTGGGATTTTCAATTTTCCAGAAAATTCCCTAGGGATTGGGAATACAGCTCAATGGTAAACTTGCCCCCCCCCCCAGCATGCATGGGGCCCTGGGTTCAATCCCTGGAACCACAAAGCAACAACAATAACACAACACAATACCACCACCTCCAATGAGGCATCATGGGAGTGCTGAGGAAGAAGACAGCTCAGGCTGGACCCTGCAGCTTCCCTCCACCCTTGCTATACAAACATGGGTGCTTCTTCTAGCAATGGACTACAGAAGCTAACTAAGGCTAACCCAGATCACCCTCTTTTTTTGAGCTGGCAAGTTCTGAAGTGACTGAATTCTTCATTTAATTGGGCTGTCTTCATAATTTAGCTTGAATATAGAAATCAGTCCTGCGCTTCTTTGACTTTCTCTTGGTTTCAGAAAGCATGCTCAAGATGAACAGAGAGAAATTTATAAATGTAACATAAATACAATCTGCTTTCATAGAAATCACGAGCTAGTATTTTATCAGAAGACGATTTCCAATAGCTCGAGTCTGACTGACCAAGCGATGAGGGAACTACAGCTCCCGGACACCTTGAATATGTGTAAGAGCCTCTTGAGGACTGAGTATGACCAAGGTGGTGGGAGCCTGCTGAAGTCTTCTCTTCTTTGCTGGATATGAATAAAAAGCCAGAACACAGTCAGAACAAAATACGGAAAGCCAAGATCAAAGAAATATGGTTTTTTGATGAACAGAACTGGGAAAAGAGCTCCCTAAGATTCAAAATGAACAGGGCCATTTCCCAGTTTTTCCTCCCCGACCCCAACTCATTTTGCCTGAGAGAAGATCCCCAGTGAGAACTGAGCGCTGAGTGAGAAGCTAACATTTGGTATTTCTGGCCATAAGACTAGGAAAATGTGCCTCTATACGGAGGAAAGCGCGTGAAATCCAAGAGAGGACAGAACTAGAGAAAAGGATTTCTTAATTCTATGTGTGAATCAAAATAGCCTCATAGGATCTTCACATGAGTGGGACAGACCCAAAAGAGGATAATAAAGGTTTGGAGATCCGACCCACAAGTTAAGCCACTGTTCCAGCTTCAGACTAGCCCTGAGCAATGTGTGCATATGACAACATATTTTAAAAAACAGAACTGACAAGGGAAGAGCTTCTTCAGGAAGCCCTTCCTCCTGAAGAAGAGCTAGAGTTTGCACATTGAGGGCAAGTGGGCTGGTTATGTCTTGAGAGAAAGAAAGAAAACATTTGCCAGAAAACTGTGAGAGGCCTAGTCTAAGCAATAAATGTTGAACACAACTTAAAATTACATATAAAGAACCAAGAAAGCATGACTAATCCTCCAGGGTAAAGGCAACCCAATACCTGTGACGTGTTTAAACAACTTAAAACCAAAGATAAAGACAAAAGCTCGAAAGCAGTCAAAGACAATAGATGCGCAGCACACACTGCAAGGAAGACAAGGTGACCAAAGCGTCCTCATCAGATGCCACAGATGTCAGAAGAAAGTAGAACAACTTTAACATAATAAAAGAATAAATTAAAAACCCTGTCAACATAGAATTATCCTTCAGAACTGAAGGGAGGGGCTCGGGAGGTAGCTCAGCGGCCTAAGCACCTGCCTGGCCAGCCAAGAGCCCAGGTTCCATCCCTGGGACTGCATGCCATGCCAACCCCAGACTCCGGGAGTGCCTTGCCTGCCACTGAAACCAGATGTGGCGGTGCAGGCCTGTAATCTCAGGGCCGGGGAAGCTGAGACAAGACAGGCACTATGAGTCTGAGCTGCATAGTGAGACTCTGTACCAAATAATTAATTAATTAAAAAAAGAATTTAAAAAACTGAAGGTAAATTAAGAACTTTCTCAGGTTAAAAAAAAAACTAGGGAGAATTTATCACTAGCAAACTTGTTGCAAAAGAAACATACATTTAAGAAAGTTCTTTAGGCTGAAGTGGTATTGGGGCAAAACTAAAATTTCAGGAAAAGAATACCAGAAATGGTAAGTAGTTAGGTAAATATAATACTATTTATCTTCTCTTTCTCTCTTTAAAATATTTAAAAATTTCAAAAGCACAAACTGTAAAAGTCCATTTGGGAAGTTCTGATGCAGGCAGCTATGAGATAAAAACTCAGGAAAAGAGACCTACATGTTTGTATGCTCTTCACATTTTAGGTACTAAAATATAAATTCGAAGGAGATTGTAAAGATATGATTATTAATACCTAAACCCACAATGACAATAAATTAAAATGAAATATATTAAAACAATCAAAAAGGGCAGGACAGTCAAAAGTAAGGGGTTAAAAAAAAATGGGGTAAGACAGAAATGATAGGGCCAGGCATGGTAGTGTACACCTGAAATCCCAGCACTCAGGAGGCTGAGGCAGGAGGATTGTTGCAGGTTCAAGACCAGCCTGAGCTACGTGAGTTCAAAGCCAGACTGAACTGCATAATGAGACCCTGTCACAAAAAGACAATAAAATAAAATAAAATCTGAAACCTGAAAGAGTAAATAAAATTAGAAAGATACAATAGATACCTTGAAAATAAACAAAAGGTAACCCTAATCGAAGCTTATTAACATCACATTAAACAGAGGAGTTAAAAATACATTTTCAAGTCAGGTTAAAAAGAAAAGCCAAATACATAAATGTCTACAAAAAATCCACTTTAAATATATAAATTTGGATATCAGATAGCTTATAAAACTGTAAACACTAACCAAAAGAAAGTGGGAGTGGCTTACCCGCAGTAATCTCTGATAAGAAAAGACTTCTTCCAAGGAATATTAGCAGAGGACAAAGCATTATATGCCAATAGAGGGCCAATTCAACAAGACACAAAGATCCCAACTGTACACGTACTGCATGACAGATCTACCCCACACATTACACAAATGGACAGAAATGAAAACAAAACAAAACAAAACAAAAAACCCTAGTTAAATCCAAATATCTAATCATATTTAAAGATGTCAAACACATTTCTCAGTAAACCACAAAACAAGTAAACCAAAATCAGAAGGTTATTTGACAGCTAAATAACACTACCAGCCAACTTTACCTAGTTAACATTAATAGGACACTTCGCCCCCCAGCACCCATTCGACTATACCTGGAACACTCACGAAGAACAACACTCACGAAGAAAGACTGTGTAGTAGATACAAAGTAACGAATAACATAAAATGTTTTTAGGTCATAATGTAATTGAACTAGAAATCATTAATAGCAACTGATCTGAAAGATCTCCAACTATATGGAAACTGAACCATACACCTATATTTCTAAATAATCCATAGGTCAAAGAAGACACTGCAAAAACAATTACAAAACATTTAATTGAATCAAAATGAAAATACAACATATCAAAATGAATGCAGCTAAAGCAGTGCATGGAGGGAAATTTATAGCATTAGCCATTTATATGGGAAAAGATCTCAGTTTTCTATGCTTCCTTAGAGATTAGAAAAAAGGATAGAAATGCAAACTAAACAGAGGAGAAAAAAACTATAAAAAACAAAAATCAAAGAAATCAAAAACAGAAGACAATATAAAAATCAATGAAATGAAAATACTAGTTCTGAGACCAATAAAATTGAGAAATCTGTCAAACTAACCAAGAAAAAAATTACACAAATTAACAATATCAAAATGAAACAATAAGATCACAAGACTGTACAGACATTAAAAAGAATGTGTCCCTGAAATAAAAGCTCAGATGTAATGCATCAACTCCTAGGCAACTGTTGACACCATGCACACTTTCCTCCTCTGGGGCTGCCACGCACTGTTGACCGCCCCCATCTAAACCGCTCTGTTCAGCTTCTTCAGCCTAGTGCCTGCTCCTCGTGGCCAACCCAACTGTACCTTCCTATAAGGGATCCTCGTCATTTTCTGTTGCCTTATTCATGGTAATTTTCTATTCTTCACCATTCAAAATCTGACTAGCAGTCAGGATACAGGTTACATTTTATCTCTTTAAAATCTTTCTTTACCCTGATAGAGTTTCTTCATTCTTTTGAACTCTTATTTACATTATATGTTACTAAGAATTTGGTCTTCCTTCAGAGGTTTTCATTAACTTCTTAAGTGTCTAACAAGGTAGTGAGGGGCTGGGGATACAAGACATTTAAATTAGGTAGTGAAGGGCTGGGGATACAACACATTTAAACAAGGTCCTTAGAGTTTGCATTCAAGTAGCCGGAAACACAGGAAACATATAATATAATAAAACACTGTGGTAGTCATTTTCTAGAAAACAATACTAACCATGATAAACATATAGTATGTGCACAGGCCAAAGTTACACGAGGTAAGCAAAAAAGGCTTTCAAAAGTGATAAAATCTAAGCACAGCCTTAAAGTTTGAGAGATGAGTCAGCCACAGAGCAGAAATGAGAGACAGAATCTTTTACACAGAGGAAAACCCAATGGGCAAAGTCAATAAGAGAGTGGTAGCCACCGCCAAGAAACAAAAGAAAACCAGCATGGCTAAAGTGTGAAGAGCAAGAAGGAAAACAAGGGCAACCAGGAAGGTAGGAGGGGGTTGCCCGAAGGCGAGGGGACTGGGGAAAACAGAAGCAAGATTCATGTACAATACAAATGTCCTATGATAAGTGATCACTGTGTATATCTAAAATGTGCCACTAAAACTAATTGAAAAAAAAAAAAAAGAGATAAAATACATGTCCCTATAGGATGGAGGGATATAGTCACAGAAAAATAGTTTGGTGATTTCATCATTTTGTAAACACCATGGTGTGTACTTTATAGGCCTAAATATATTAGTACAGCCTACCCCACACCTCCACAGTGTAGTATATACCTTCAATTATATGGCCCATGCTTGACCACACCACTGCTTTGAGGTGCATAACTACATTCTGAAGGCAACACAAAAACATGATAATGGATTTATTGAAGGAGATGGAGAAGGCAGTGCTTTTGAACAAAAAAAAAAAAAAAAAAAAGGAATGAAAAATGGCCTCTAGACAATTTTTAATTTTCCAAATACAGATTTATCTCATGACTTAAAACATCAGATCCCAAGGGAAACTACAACATGCCTCCTCTTCTAGCTGTTCTTTCTAATGCACTTATACTGTGATGTTTTAATATCTGTTAGCCAATACTATTTCTTATAAAAGTTTGAGTATATCATGGTGTTCTTAATGAACTAAAAATAATCTTAGTTTAAAATTTATAAAATAATTATTTTCCTATCAAGTGGCTTCCTTAATTATATTCTATAAAAGACAGGCTAATTTACTTCATGTTTACCTTAACAGTACTTCTGAATTTCTATTTTACTGATGATCTGAATGTCTTGAAAAGATGTTGTTTCCAGATAAAAACATTTTCCTATGCAAGATAAAACTCTTGATATTCAAATGGGATCCTGTTGAAGGTCTTTCCACAGAGTTTTAAATTTGTACTAATAGAGAATGGGATTTTATCCTTCAACTTCAGCAAGCATTTGCATATTTCTAAAAGGGAACGTTAATTACTCAACATTACAAATTGAACTTTAAAAATCTTTTCAGAATTATTATTTTAATCATATTCTCAAAGTCTTATAAATTTTATACTCGTCAACAAAGAGCCTCAAATCTTTTTCAATAACAATTTCAACACCTTCCCCACCTTCTAAAGCCTTCTTAAGAAATAAAATAGTACTGTTACGTTTTCCTGTGGGGTTTTCTAATATTATGGTCTCCTCAGGCTATGCATTCCAACTTGAAGTTTAGAAAGTGCAATCTACCATACCTAACAGATTAGTGAGGAAAACTATATATCTTATCAATTGACACAGAAAAAGCAGTAAAGCATTAAAATTCAGAGCCTACTCAAAATAAAGCTCTAAGAAAAATAGAAACAGTGGGGAATGTCCTCAGTTTGATAAAAAAAAAAATCTATAAAACTTTATACTATTATCTATTTAGTGTTGAAAGTTGGAATATTTTCACCTTAAGACCAAGAACAAGGCAAGGATACCCACAGTGATCACTCTTAATGCTGCATGGTACAGGACGCTCTAGCCAAGGAGATAAGCAGAAATTTAAGACAATAGAATAAAAGGCACACAGGTCAGGAAAGGAAGATATAAAACACCACAACTGCAGGTGGCATCCTCATCTGTTAAGCAATCCCAAAGAGTTTGCAAAAGAAGAAAACAAAAATTTTCCTAGACCTATTAAGTTCAGATCTGTAAATATACAAGACTCAGTCATGTTTTTGGCATACTAACAATGTAAACATGCACTGAGAAATTAAAAATACAATATCATTAATGATTAGTACATAATTATATAGATATAAACCTAACAAGTCATGTATAGATCTTGCTATCAAAAAGTATACAATGCTGATTTCAAAAAAAAAAAAATCAAGTTCTAAATCAGAGATATACTATGTCCACGGCTTGGGAGACCCAGCACACACAATAATAGCGAAATTTAGGGGAGAAGCCAGTTTTCCCTTAAATTGATATATGGGTTCACACTATTCCAACAAAAATAACTCTTTCTGACACAGGCAAGCTTTTTATATTTATATGAAAGTTAACATTGAAAAGAATAATGTACAGGAAATCAGTACACAGAACTTCAGCATGTATTATCAATAATCAAGAATGTATGGACTGGTTGAAATACAGATGTAGACCAATGAAATAGAAGAATCCAGAAATAGAGCCACAGAAATATGCCCATCGATGCTTGACCAAGTTGCAAAATAGAGGAAGAGCAGCCTGTTCAACAAGATGCAGAAGCAATTAGCCATGTTGAACTAAGCCTCACACATACAAAAACAAACACCAGAGCCGGGAGGATAGTGCCTGCCTGGCAACGCAAGGTCCCCAGTTCAATCCCAGGTACCACAAAATCAATCAATCAATCACTCTCACACTTGACAATTGTGTTTTTAAAATTTTATAAATGTTCACTATTATTCAAAATGTAAACTTTGGCTCTGTGAAAGACTGTAAAGAGGATGAAAAGGTGAGCGATACAGTAGGAGAAACTATATTCAAATGACATTTCTAGACTGTATGAAGAACTCCCAAAATTCAATAGTGAAAGAAAACAATGCAATTAGAAAACGGGCAAAAGCCATGAACAGACGTTTCACTCAAGAGGAAACAGATTGCAAACATGTACTTGAAAAGATGTTCAACATCGTTAGCTATTAAGGACTTGTAAATTAAAACTACAGTGAGATGTTACTACCCATCATCACAAGGCCTACAATCAAATGGGCACAAGCCATGAACAGATACTTCATGGATTTAAATAACCTGGATCATTCAAACATTGTTGGTGGAAGGTAAAACAGAAGAACCACTTTAGAAAACAGTCCTGTAGGTTTAAAATGCAATCTGTAATTCTCATACAAATGAGAAACTTCACAATAGCCTTAAGTCAGAAACGACAAAGATACCCTTCAATAATCAAATCAACGCATTGTGGTAAACTTGCCACTGGAAAGCTACTCAGCAATAAAAAGGAATAAGCTATGGCTACACATGACACCTGGAAGAACCTCTAGGGAATTCAGACGAGGGAAAGGAGCCAGTCATAAAGGTCACATCTTTTCAAACATGTTTGAGTCCTGAAATGGTAAAATTACAGAAAGTGTGACAAGGCCTCAGGATGGAGAGAGGAGAAAAAGCTGGGGATGGGAGCAGGCAAGGCTACTGCGGGCCAAGGAGGGACGCCGTGAGGATGAGTGCCCCGTGTCACTGTCCGGCGATGCTGTCTACAGCTTCGCAAGGTGTTACCACTGGGGAAAACAAGGTGAACGGTCATGGAATCCACTGATTCTTACAATGGTGCATGAATTCACAATTATAAAACTTTAATGAAAGGTAAAATAAGGTTAGTATTCATAAAATTTATGCTGTATAATAGAGGTAATGAAAAGATTAAGTTCAAAAAGGGTGAAATTTTAAGGCTGATTTTATTCCAGCCAGTGAACAAAGGCACAAAAATGGAAAAAGAGAAACGAAGGGAATAGCAACATAAAATTATATCTATAAACATACTGATAAAATTTTATTTCTGTGTGTGTGCGTGCATGCGTGTGTGTGCATGTGTGTGTGTGTTACTGGGGACTGACTCAGGGCCTTATGCATGCTAGGCAAGTACTCCACTGCTGAGCTATATTCCCAGCTTATAAATCTTTTAAAAAGCAAAGCTGTAGTTCAATTTATATGCAGAACTCAGATGTGTTAAATTTAGAAAACACTCAATTAAAATAAACCATTTACGGTATCACAAAGTAACACAAAATAGCAGAAAAAAAAATAAAGTTGTAAGCAATATATACAATGAAAATACCCAAACAAGATTAGATAACCGTAAAAAGACCTAAAAACAGAAAGATACCAAGGCCTAATATTAATATCTGTATCACTTCTCTACAAATTGAATTATTGATGCTAGGCAATTCCAATCAAAATGCCAACAGGTTTCTGTTTGTTTTCAAGAAAATTGACATACTGATTATTGGAAAGACAAAGGATTCTGTGGAAACAAAACACCTACAAGAGCAAAAGCAAATCTGAAGGACAACAGCAAAGCTGGCTGATCAAACACTGGCTATCAAGACTTGTCCTACAGCTACAATAACCTCAGGTAGTGTGGTGAGGCCTGAGAGAGCAAAATGCAAAAGGGAACAGAACAGAGAGCCCGGAAACAGACTCATACACACAGATTGGCTTGTTCAGTACAAAGGTATATGTATAATTTATTGGTGAAAGGGTCTTTTGCATAAAAGGTGCTGGGTCAACTTTGTAGTGTTATTTAATGTATGCTCGTTAAAAGGAACTACTAAGCAAATGAAAAGGTAAGCCGATGACTATGGAAAAGTATATGCTGTACGGATATGTGATTAAAGACTTGTTTCTAGAATGCAGAAGGAATTGCTACAAGTCATAAAAGCAACATGCAATGCAATTCTTAAAGCAAACACAGTACCTCACTGCTTCTTTCTCAAGCCAGCCAAATGGCTATTAAGTACCTGAAAAGTTGCTCCGTGTGATTACACATCAGAGAAACAAAATCTAAAATAACAATGAGACACAGAATTTCATTACTAGATTTGCTAAATTTAAAAGCTTACAATATCAAATTCAGGATGTGGAGCAACTGAAATTCTTCACGGAGGAAAAGTTATAATTACTTTGGAAAATCATTTGGCAGTGTTTGCTAAGGCTGGACGTACACACTGGTGGACTGCCAGTGACGCTTCTCCTCCTCGATACATAGCAAGAGAAGACAGACGCATCTACCAAAAGATCCACACTTGTTCATAGAAGCCTCCTTCAGACGCCCTCATCTAGAAACTGCTCAAATGCCCCCAACAGAATACATAATGAAACCACAGTCTGTTCACGCAAGAGGCACATGGCATCTCACTGCACAAGTTAACTACCACGACACATCACAACAAGACAAATGACAGGAGCTCAAAGCTTAGCATTGGGCTTGGTGTATGGAAGGCACTAGAATGGAACTGAAAGAGCCTGTTCTGCTGCTTGTCTGTCCTACCTCTGCATCTGCGATTTGGTGACAGTGTGGGAATCTGGCCACATATGTAGGATTTGTGTGCTCTACTGCAGAAAAATGGTACCTCAATAAAAAATAAAATGAAACAGAAAAATCAATAAAGTCCCTTAAAGGAACAATTTCTTTCTTTCTTTCTTTTTTTTTAACAACTTCCTTATTAATATAGGAATAGAAGAATAACCTTGAAGATACACTGAGGGTACATGCACGTGTTTCATAGTGCTTACGCTGTGTAAGATGCATGATTAGGTTCATCAATGTATTAATCAGATGAATCTTGCTGATCAATTTTAAATTTCTGTTCAAGTCCTATGCTACTTAATTTATATCCATAAGTGGTTGAAGACCAAAAGCATATGAAATACTTTTATTAAGGTACAGTATACTGCTGGAAATAAAAATGGTAATTTTAAACACTTTCTTCAGTATTAGATCTATAAACTGTATCCACAATTCTTTTAAACAGCAAGATGCCATAATACTTAAAAAGCCCATGTTAAAAGGAAAAAAATATAATGACTACATTTAACCTATATGGCCTTTTATGATTAGAAATGGAGACTATTGGTGCCAGAAACGTGGTATTCTAAGGAAGTGTTCACAGCTCAAAGCCTACACCTTGTCATTCAGAAGCCGAAGGCAAAAGCTGTCTAAACAAACCAGTTGATTCTCTTTGTTTTGGCTTCTCTTTTTAAAAAGCACAATAGCCAGATATCCAAAATATGGCAGAGGATAGCAGTTACTCATCTATTTGATGCTTCCGTGCAAAGCAAAATTTTCATGTACTTTTAGTCACTGAATCAAAAAACTGCATTTAAAAAATCTGTCAACAAAGCATGTCTCTTTACAGAATTCAAGCAGCAGGGAAAATGCAAGCTGGGGCACATACGGGAAGAAAATACAACTTTCAGCTAGCAAAGGGACAGAGGTGCTGAGGCAGAAGACATGCACTTTTATCTCTAGTGGGAGCTGAGAGCCAAGACCTGTGCATTAAAAAATAGCCGAACTATTTCACGTGAAAAGGTTAAATTGAGCCCATTGCTCAGGAATAAGCAAATTACTTAAATTTATATTTGGATTATAGTACTTATCTTCTCAGCACTCTTCATTTCAGAATCCTTGGCAAAAAATATTCATGAATGAAAATTCACATGTATCGTCTACACAATTATAGTCAATTACAACTACTTTTTAAAGTTACCTGTGAATACAGAAGATTTAAGATGCTTTAAAACTATGAATAGCTAAGGCTTACAGGAACTTTTAAACTATGAATAGAAAAGCACTTATCAAAAGAATTTTTACTTTAAAAGAAGATATTACAATATGCCTTATTTCTAAATTATTAGGTACCAATAGCACCAAATCAAGGCTTTTTTGTTGTTGTTTTACAAAAAGCCAAAGCACTATATTCCTACAATCCAGCTTCCTACAAAACTAAGGTTATGAGACCAACAGAATTAACATTTCTTTTTCCCCAGCAATATGTAACTCAGGAGAGAAAGAGAAACATATCAATTAAGCACGACATATTTTAACTGGGCCAACTGGCATGGACTTGACTGTCTACAGGAGACATGAAAAAAGCCAAAGAAAGGAAATGCACACTGTAGAAAAAAAGCTAGAGTTCATTATTTTTGGCAGAGCATGTGGCCTCCAACAGTACCCAACAGAGAATGACAAATTATAGATATTTTGACATGGATCTGGTCAACTCTAAATAAAGTAATAGAAGCTAACAGCCAGGCATGGCAGTACATACTTGTAATGCCAGCACTCTGCTGGACCACAAGTTCAAGCCCAGCCCCAACAACTGAGACTAGATCAGGCATGTATCTCAGTTCACCAGTTTAAAAAAAAAG
>NDGN011479988.1:0-28671 GCA_002564285.1 Tympanoctomys barrerae
AGAGAATGTAGCTATATATCTATCCTAACCATTCTGAATACACAGATACAAAATGGTCATTCACCTGGCAGCAGTTTTAATTTGCTATGATTCTAGACAACTTGCCCAAACATGCTCTGTGTTTTCTAAATTTTAAGGTACATTTAAATATTTTTCAAAGGACTTTGGTGAAACTCACTGGGGTATGGGCCAGCTGGAGGCTGATCTATGCACAGTGGGATGCCAGGGTTTTTGTTTATCCTTACAGCAGTGCTGGGAGATGCAGGTTCACTTACCTGATCTTGAATGTGATTGGGCCCAGAAGGCTGAGTGACTCGCTTGGTAGAGAGTCTTGAGGAGCATACAGGGCTGCTTCACAGCAGAAGCTATGCATGTGCGAGTTCCTATAGATGTATGTATACATAGATATGTGCATGCATACCTGTATACATGCAGGTCCACATACATGAATGCATGTATGCACATCTAGGAAGTATGGAGAAATATGCATGCGTGCACCTATGTACATGTACTATCCACACATGCCCAAACATGTGATATACCAAGGATCCTCATTGTAATTCTGGCTTTTACAATAAAGAAGTGTTCTGCAGAGATCTCCACCCTGAATCGTTGCCCTTTTCTGGGGGATGGAGACATTGAGACCACTGGGCCTTGTCCTAGCTTTCTGGCTTGGTCCTTGGAGCCTACCTGCACAGAAGGACATCCAGCTGGGCCTTCTGAGCCTGTGAGCACCCACTTGTCAAGGCAGAGAAAGCAGGGATCTTTTAGTTGTTGCAAAAGATTTCTGACTGGATTTCAGGGGTGCTTCTGTAGCCCTATGACCTGGTCCACCAGGTCTGGGCCAAAAAGTAGATGTTTAGCAAACATAGGGGTACTGGAGAGGACCATGTCCTCAGAGGAACAGGGTTCTAGAGTCTGACAGCATGGTCCCTGCTCATCCTGGGTGGTGTGATGATGAATCCTTCTCCTGTGAACTTCTCCCCTCCTCGCCAGCATACAGCACAGCCTTCTTGCCGGGTAGTTGAGAGCGTGGGGCTTAGCAAAGGGGCCTGATGGGGGGCTAGGAGCAGCCTTTCGGGGAGGCTTGGGGTGGTTGCCCGGACCATAGCTGGAGCGAGCACTGCCCTCTGCTCCTGTCCTGGGTTTTACAGTCCTCTTTCGGAGGGGCTCACACAGTTTGCCTTTGGGGAGCATTATGGATAAGCACCCGTTAGATTGTCTAATAGCAGGGCTAATTTTATGTGCTAGTAGGTTTAAGAACTAGGAAGACTCAAAAACGTTTTTGTTCCCTCAGAAGTAGTACTTTTCCCTCTGAAAAACTAGCTTGACTCTTCCTTTAACATCAGAAAAGAGGAGACTAGCCCAAGACCTGTGAGGGCAGATGGGGCCTGCTTCCTGTGGCATGTCCAGTGTCTGGCGGGTGCTGGCACAGGGGCCGCCCAGTGTTCTGTGTGCTGTGGCCATAGCATAGGAGCCATGTCAGGGAGCCTCTGGCCTGCGATGGAGCCACAGCTTGAAAGAGATGCAGTGATACTGGCTTTGAGAGTGAAGTTGTGGCTCTGAGATGATAAGCCCAGATGGATTACTTGCCTTTTCAGTTTTAGAACTGCAGTGTGTTTTCTGAGAGAGCTTGCGGCTGAGGTGGTTCTGTGAAGATGGTTCACTCTTTGCATTCTGCTTTGAGGACCTAGAAGACTGTTCTGAGATGTGAAGTAAGGCAGTGCTGTCTTATTGTAACAAATACCACTGCATCTGTTTAGGGTGACAGACATCTAGTGTGACAACTCTGGACCCCATGTGGGTTTTTTTTTAGAGAGAGTGAAGCAGACTAAATCCCTTCCAGTGTTTTCATGGCCACTGATGGAAATATGGGTTCTGTGGGGCAAGTGTCTTGGGTGTGGAAAGGTAGAAATGCCCTATGGCTGGCACAGTGTGGCTGGTAGGGTCTGTTCCCTGGGTGGGCCAGTAGAAGGGGTAGGGAGTAATCAGAAGGCATTGTGGAGAAGATTTTGTCTACTGTCTTTGGGGACCAAGAGAAGTGACATCTTCACTGGGTATGACACAGAAGTCAGGTTGGTCTCCTAAGGCTGCATCTAGAAGAGCAGTCTGTAGTGAGGTTTCTTGCCGTGCAGTCCGGTTGCCCTGGAGACCTTGCGAACATCCCTTGGTCCTGCTGGGCAGGGCCCCTCAGAAGCAGCTGTTTCGGGAGGGAGAGAGCTGTATGTAATTCTTTGTGTTTTAGTAGTAGTTCTTGATTTTTGCAGAGCCTAGAATCTGTTTAGTAGATGTTAACTGACATTCAGCAGATCTCATTTTGCATATTGGAGACCTGCAGTGTGGCGCTGTCCCTTCCTGCATAAGACCATCATGTCCCGCGCACCCTTGCTGTGCTCATAAAAGGTGGGTGAATTTTGTTGGAAGGTTGAGCTGGGAGAAGCTTTGCTGCAGTGCTGCCTCTTTCAAAAAATGTGACCTTGCAGAGGTTGCCATATTTATTCAGCTTCAGAAGCTGCAAGAAAATGCCAGTTGCATTCTTCCTTGTTGGTACTGGGCAGTTAAGGGACAGGGGTTCTGCTTCTAGGGTAAGATTCCTGTTGGATCTCCCATGTGGAAATAGGTGGCTTTAAAAAATAACTCACAAGAGCACATATTTATCATATAGGCACTGTGGCAACTAGCTTTGATTTCGACCTCAGTTTGGGAAAAAGGCAGCTGTTTAGAGAGAGCCCGGCTAGGATTTAGAGCGTCACCTGCCCCTTGCTTCTCTCCCCATTCACTCTTGAGAGTGGCCTGTGCCTGACCTTCTGCTGACTATGCCAGTGATGCTCCCCAGAGCCACTGTTCCTGCAGCGATGTTCCTTTCTCAGGGTGTAGGGCCTTACGCGACAAAGCTCCATATTGGGACTAATCTGACTAAGCCAGTGCTGGTGGAGGACCCAGCGCCCTGGTAGGCAGGTATGCTCTCAGGGCAGTCAGTGGACAATAATGGCTCCTCAGCTGACAACAGCTGCTGAATATTACCAGCTTCCCCTGTGACATAGTGAAGACACTGGACTTCCAAAGCTGCAGGACACAGGGAAGTAGGCTGGGACTTTATTTGGCATGGCTGGAATTGCTCTTCCTTTCTCCAAATTGTAGTGGAATTACTGTCCAAACAGAAATCCTGTCTTTTGGGCCATTTGGCAGAGAAGGTAGGCTGGAGGATTCCTTTGCTGTTGTTGTGGGATGGGTTGTCAGAACCAGCTGATGGCCTTAGAGGGATATGGCTGTCATTTCAGGGTGGCAATCTTGATTCCTAGTCCCCAGCTATCCAGCTTCAGAAATGGGAAGCCCACCTTGTTTGATGCAGTGAGCTTGGAATAAATGTGATGTGCTGAAGGGAGAGGCGCAGGCTGGAGCTGTTTCATGCACCCTCCCACTTGGCTTTCCTTTCTTAATAGGCTGCAGAGATCCTGGAAGGCAGAATTCCCCAGTCCCTGGAGTTCCATCCGTGCCTCCTGCTGCTTTGAAACCCAAATGGGATTTTTCAGAGCCATGAGAATGGAGGGCAAGTAGTCTGCCCTCAGAGGTGCTGGCTGCCAGGAGCATGTCTGGCTGGTGATTACTGTCCCCTGACGGTGCTTGGGCCCTTGCCTAAGTCACAGTTGACTTAGGGAAATGCCACACAGGATGCTTACAGTTCCTGTTTTAATTGTAGGTTTTGCAGAACATACTCAGAAAATGAATCAGCTGGGAGAGAATGCCAGCGAAATAGGTTGCAGTGGAAGTGTGGGCAGGAGAGTTCAGCTATCTGTTAAGCCACACCCCAGTGCTACACAGCCCTTTCTGGAGCCACGGCCGAGGTCAGGGGGCAGGGTGGAAAGGGAGGCTGGCTGCGACCCTTGTGTTCTGCTTCTTAGCTACCTGTCTTTCCCTGAATGGCATGGAGGTGTCTTTGGACCCACCTTCTGAACCAGAAGGGCCATCCTGTAAGAAATGGGGGGCTGTGTGTAGGCCTGTTCCATAGTGACCCAGTTGGAGTCTCGGTGAGGGACCAGGGGTCTGAAATTCAGTCATGATCCTAGGGCTACTGAAGTATAGCCTGCCAGATACCTGCTGCTCAGGGGGCTTGAGGTGGCCTTGGATGCTGCCCCATCAGGGCCGGAGCATGGGCTCTGGGACTCATCACCTTGCCTCTCATTGATTTTTAAATGTGCCTTTTTTCCCCATCATATTTTAATACCTCAGAGGTCAGAGTGCATTTTATAGTGGGTAAGAGGATGGTATTTTATGGTTTAACAGATATTTTGTGTAGCACTCAGAAGACACATGCCGACCCTGTGCTCTACAGCTGATGACATCCAATATCCAAGACTTGGTGAACTGGGTTGGGTGTCCTCTTCCTGACCCACCTTTGGTGTGGAGTCAGCACCCTGTGGTCCAGCAGTGAGAGGCTCCTTTCAGGACCTGGGCATCTGATTTCCGAGCCCAGTGCTGGGGAAGGCTTGGTGAACTAAACTGCAGGGTGGGGGCTGCATTCCATCATTGGAGTGGGTGCTGCTGGAACATGGGCTTGCATTCTGTGGTGAGGGGCTTTGCTGACTAGAGGTGAGGGATGACAGTGGCTCATGATGGTGGCAGTGGGTCTGGGTACTCACTTCCTCCTATGGAAAAGCTAGCTGCTTTTATACACTGAGAGTTGCTATGGTGTGGAAACAAGTGGGTTATATTCTCCTGGATATCTTGTGTGTGTGAAGCTGCTGATTAAGAGATGATTCTACTTTAAACTCCCAGATAGGCTTCTTGTGTTTCAGAGCGGCTTATGTCTTGCTGCTGAAGCAGAGATTTTGAGCATGTCTTATGTGAATAATTAAGCCAGAAGTCTTCCATGATGTTAGTTAGACTTCTGGCATTAAAAATAAGACTCATGGGTGGGGGAAGTGACGAGGGCAGTGAGAGTCTCTTTAGGGTGCTATGGCTGGGGTGAGGCTGCCTTTCAAGGTCCTGGGCTCAACTGTCATCAACTCAGGGCAGAAGGCATGGAGTGATTCCCGAGTGACTCCTTGGGGTCAGGCCCCCCTTGGGGTCCTTTCTTTGTTGTTAGTGCTGACCTCTGTGTTGTGCTCCTGGTGCAGTGCTCTATACCTCATACGAGGACCGGAACACACAGACTATTTGGTTTACACCGCAGCAGTGCAGTATACTCCTTGTGGCTGCTGTTCCGTTATTTCTTTGGTTTTTAGACTTTATGAGGCCTAAAAGTCTCTTTTAGCTGTGCCTCTCTGGTCTTTTGACTTCACATTTTTAGGGACTTCTCTGTTAAATGAAACTGGGGATGCAGATGTATTAAGCATGAGTTGAAAGCAATTAGTACAGATTCTTGATATGGGAGACCCAGGAGTTTTAGTGCACAGTTCCCCCTGTGCAGGTCCTGGCAGGTCAGTAGGCCTCTGAGGAAGCTCATGCTCCTCTCTCTTGAAATTCAGGGCAGTACTACTGCTAGGCAGAAGCTGAAGAGGAATATATACAATACTATGCTTCATGTGTATACACAGACGTGTGTACAAACTATACATGCACATTTGCATTTATGTGTATATGGGCATGTGATGTATATGTCACACACCCATGTGTACAATATATGGATGTGTACACACATGCACATAGTACCTATGAGTTTGCTTGTATTCACACATAGCATATTTCAGTGCATTAGTATGTGATGTGTGCTTATTTGTAGATGTATGTTCACATACTGCTTATGTATGCATCCACACGTGTATACATGACATGTTTATGCATAGTTGTAACTCAGTGCAGTGTATGTTTGGGTATATGTGTGTATCCATGATGTATGAGGTTGTGTGCATGTACCTATTCACACACATGCATTTCAAAGTGAACCATCGCTAGGAGATTCTGCCCAGTGAAGCCCTCCAAGCATTCAAAGACCGAGTGCGGGAAATATCCCGCCTTTAAGGCAGAAGCACAAATGGGTTGGCTTTCTCTTGCCTGCTGAAATCACCAGGGATTGTTTCAGAGTCTTAACTTCTGATTTTCACTTCTTGAAATCCCAGCGCTAGCACTTGAATAGAAAAGTTTGCTGTTACGCTTCACTTTGATTAGCTTGTTGGATTAAATTAATTGTCAGGTTGCCTAGAACCAAAGCTTCTTAAAATGAAAACTGTTTCACTCAGGAAATTTATGCAGGATCAGAAGTGGAAGATGCTCTCCTGGAGGAGAGGGAAGGTTAACGTGCTTCGAGGGCGTTGGATCTGCAGCTGCTGTGAGGTGTGTTATTTTTTTCTTGTCTCACCTAAGCCCTTCTCTGTTATGTCCCCACCAGCAAAAAAAGAATGCCTTCTCCTTGAGGAGCCTGTTGGTTACAAGTAAAAGCCACCTACACAGCTGGCTTGAGCAGGTGGTGGTGCTGGTGGAACCATCCCACTTTTGGAGAGGAAGAGAAAGGAGTGGCCCCAGAATACAGAACTGGGACATTCATGGCTCCCGTGGTCACAGCAGTCTGGCTCTGCTGCTTCAGGCCTGGTGGCTGTCCTCTCTGCACAGGGCTGTCTGCTCATTCTGGGTCTAGCTTCTAGGAGATTTTACCTCTTTCTGGAAACCCTGAGCTGGTTAAATGTAGGCATCCACAGCTGGACAGCCAGGGGATATGTGGCATGCTGTTTGTTCCGAAAGGGCACCAGAAGGCCCACATGAAGCATGTGTGACTGGAGCATGCAGGTTGTTTCTATTTTCTTGGAGTCTTGAGGATCAGAAAGCATTTTGTTCCTGTGTGACAGATACTTACACTTGATCTGCGTTGGCAGGATGCAGTGGAGGTGAGGGAGGGGCCGAGCAGCACAGGTGCCCCGGTATCACATGGTCTCCTTGGAGGGACCACTTCGAACCCTGCTTCCCTGGCTGGGCTCTGATTTGTCCTTTCCCATGTGGCTCAAACTTTCATACTTGTCTGTGAGGGTGGGGATAAGGAAGAGAAGAAGAGAAAGGGACTGGCCAAGTTGAGGAAGCATGGCAGCACTGTTGGGGTTCTTGCCATAGTTGCCAGAGCCACCACTAGGGGTGTAGTACCCAGGGCCCTCTGTTGGCCTGGACGGAAGCTTGTGCCAAGCAGGCGTTCTCTAGTGAAGCAGGAAATACCCATGAACTTGTAAACTGCCTGTCCTGGATTTTGTTGTGCACTTTGCTGCCTGTTTTAGTGAGGGACCAGGGCAGTGGCTTGAAGGTCTGGGGACTTCCTGTCCACTCTTCATGCACTTGTGTGAGTGTGCTTGGTTTCTTCAGAGGCTGCAGACCTTGAGGTGTGTACCTTCCCCCCATGTAGTTTGGGGGGGCAACGCAGCATCTGACCAGAGGGCAGAGTTGATCCCTAGAGCTTCTGACCTGCTCAGTGTCAGGGGTAGAGAGGATAAACTTCCTTCTCTCCTAAACACAGTGTTCTTTGTAGCAGTTTCTCTGTTTTCTTCCAGTTTGCATGGCACTTGTGTCCAACCTGTCCCCGGAGCCCCAGGGCACAACCATTCCTAGACAGGCTATTGAGAACTGTTGTGGGAAGGAGTTGTGGAAAGAAGGTGTGGCCTCTCCCTGTGGGCACAGCTCAAGCACAGCTGTGTGATGTTTTGAGGAATTAGATGGGATGGAACACAGCTGAGTGCCCTTGGGAGCCAGAAGTGTCTTGTGCTACAGAGGTACTCTTAGGGTTTTGTTTGTTTTGTTTTTTGAGACAGGTTTTCATTATGTAGCCCAGGCTGGCTTCCAACTCTTGGTGATCCTCCATCCTCAGCTTCCTGGGTGCTGATATTATAGTTGTGCCACTATTTCTGGCTCCCTAAGGCTTTCTTAACCCAGTGCTAATGACAAGACACTGACCTGGCCTTCAGGGGCCCTGAGAGTGGTCCAGGGTGCTGTGCTTGGTCAGGAGCAGGAAGCTCGGCTTCAGAGAGAGCCTGCTATCTTCCCTGCGGGTGTGGCCTCCATTTCCACTTCTGCCTGCTTTCCATGATGGGGCGGGGCAGAGACAGAGACAGAGACAGAGACACAGAGAAAGAGAGACAGAGAGAGACAGAGAGACAGAAACACAAGCTGAGTTCTTTGTAGGATGACATCAGCTGTGTCGGTGTCTGACTCATAGGGTGAGGCAGCAATAGAGGACTTGCGCTCCCCACAGAGTGCGGAGATACAGCATGACTATGCTGTCACAGGTCCAGTTCTCATTTTAAGGCCACTTTTCATGTATGTTTCCTTTCTGCTGGAATGTTCCCACCACCTTCACCATTTTTATCAGTGAGGCTCTGGAAATGGGCCATGGTGATGCTGACCACCCTTGGGCCTGCCTTCCATTCAGCTCCCTCTGCCTCCAGGCCTCTTTCCCAAGAGGTTCTGCCTCCTCTCCTCTTGCTGTTACCTGGTGGCTTTGAACTGTCACAGTACATCCTTCTCAGTGACATATTGGGATGTGGTAGGGTGATGCCAGGTGATTGCTACACTATCTTTGTAGGGTCATCTTTGAGGGTGGTGAAGTTGGAGAGTCTTCTCGGCAGAGGAGGATGGCTGCGTGGGCTCAGGGTGCTGTGAGCATGAGGAGCTGTGCTGGGCTGACTTGGCTGGCAGAAGTTCCCTTGACTGCCAGCCCTGGGTGAGCTGTGAGCTGGGCTTCTTCCAGTCTGGTCCCCATCACCGGAGCAAGCAGGAAATGCACAGTGTGGCTGTGTGCTGTGTGGAACACACCAGCCTATGTATTTACAGCTGCCTTTATTTTAAAGAACATTTTAGGTTTTTAGCAAACCTGAGCAGGGGGTATGGGTAGTTCACTTATTCCCCCCACCTTGACATCCATGCAGTGCCCCTGCACCCTGTATTCCCAGGGGTCCAGGGCTGCCTGTTAACAGCAGCGCTTAGAGGTGGTTCAGTCTTTGACCCATTGTAGCACTACCTGCTTCCAGATAGGTCATCACCAGCCTCTTCCTGGGGAGGAGAGTGGTCTCTGGCAGTGGTGTTGTCCCTGACAACACCAAGCCACTGCTCTGTTGATGCCTTAGGTTTGTCCTAATTTGGTGGCATGTGCCTGTTGAGAGTCCCACGTCACTTGTCTCTTTGGAGCCCAAGTACCTCTTCACCTTGGGTCACCTGTGCCAGCTGAACAGGGAGTGCCACATTGGCCTTCGCAGCCCATGCAGGAAGAAGGCCTCTTTAACATCCAGTCTGCCTACGCGCCACAGGATGTAGGCCTTCTGTTTTATATGCTCTTTCACAGGGACACTGGAGAATGCTGTTCCTCAGGCTGATGTCCTGAATGAGGGCATTCTTTTCTTCCCCGTCTTTGTCCCGACTGCTTGGGGGAGAAGGCCTCCCCCCTCCTCCTCCACGCCCCCGCCCCCCAGATGTGACAGGCACAGCACCACTCTGGGTCAGCTCACACAGGTGCACCCCCCACCTCTGGGTTGAGGGAAAATGCCGAATAACCTTGCATTCTGGATGACTCAGTGCTATCAGACGAGCCTTGTGGTCGGCACCAGGCTAGGGGCTGGTTGGCCTTCAGCTGGTTAGAAGTCCTGCTGTAGACCCCGGGGCTGTGTACAGCTCATGCCAAGGGAGTGTACAGCGCTGCACAGGCCCTTCTCCCTTGTCGCCATGGAGGGCCATCTAAAGCAGAGGGTCCAAGCCAGTTCCTTTAGTGTCCCTGCAAGGACTCATCGCTAAAGCAGTGGCCCTGGGCCAGCATCCTCCAGTGTCCCTGTGGACGGTCATATGAAGCAGTGGGTTTGAGCCAGCGTCCAGATGGAGTATAACTGCTTCCTTGTGCCTTTCTGTGACTCCTTTGTTTATCCCAGAGCCTTGGTCCTCCATGTGCTTGCTTGTGTTGGCCTAGTGAAGGATCCTGAGGGCAGAATCCTCCTCAGAGCAGTACCATGTACTCTGCCGGCTCCCCGCCTAGAGGAAACAGTTCTGTTGCTGTCCTCTCCTGCCTCCTTGCTGCCTGTCCTTTCCTCTCTCTGTCTCTTTGGTTTCTGCTCACCCTGCTTCAGTCCCGGGTGCCCTGCCCTTTGTTCTGCCAGGCCTCTGATTGGTGACATCCTCAACACAGAGAGCATTGGTGTTCTTGGGGCCACAGAGGATGAGGGGAGGAGCGACTCAACACATGTGTATCTTGAGAGCTTTGTGATGTGGAAGGAGAGCTCTAAACCTGCTTTGGCTCTGGGCATTGTCCTCCATCACCCTGGGGCTTTTAAGGTGGCACACAGTACCCTCTATCCCACTGCTACAACCAGTGACAGTCATTAAATGTATCCCTGGCACCATGTCCCACAGTGGCCCTGAGAGGTGTGGGCCAATCTGGGCCTCTTTGTGCACGGGGAGAGATCAATTACTTTTTAGTCACTCGGCTTCAGAAGGGAGGAGGAGGTCAAATTTGAGCCCAGCCCTCTGATCTCTGTTTTTACCCTTCGCTCCTGAGCAAGCCTGCAGATTCCTGAGAGACTGGTTATGGAACTGGCAGAGAACTCTCAGACTTCCTCCACACAGGCCAGGGCATAGAGTTGGTGATTGTCCCAGTGTCTGATCAAGGTGGGAGCCAGAATACCAGCTCATCTGTGGTGAACTGCAAAAGCAAGCTGCATAACTTCTCCTTGAAGAAATTTTCTCCATTGGATTGAGGTGTGAGGATCCAGATCCTAAGCCTACAGTCCCAGATCAGCAGCTGCTCCATTGTTCCCATTTCTCCAAATAACATGCTTTCGCGAGTCATAGCACATGGGGACAAGTTCTGGGAAGCTCTAGTATTCCTAGGTCCTATGTTTTTTAACTATACCTTTTCTACTTAAGCACTATTTTCCCCCACGTCCTGGAAAACCAGAAACCCATAGGTGATCATGTGAGGGAATATGCAAGGGCAACTGTGTGTGTGTGTGTGTGTGTGTGTGTGTGTGTGTATCTGTATGTCTGTGTTTCCCTCCAGAAAGATCTCAGCTTCCTCCTGAGGAGCCCAGGTTTATTATTTATACTTCAGGCTAAGGCTGAGGTGGGGATGAGCTGTGATCCGTGGTGTATGTGTGTCTGCACACATGTCTTATGCACAGGTTTCTGGCACTGAGGTCTTTCCTGGGACACTGATGTCTGTGTGAAGGGTTGTGGCTCATTGTCTTCTAGGTTAGCTGCTAAAGTGCCCCCATTCCCTCATTATAACAGCTGTGTAGGGTTTGTGAGGTGAGGGATATGCAATAGTGACATGTCATGAGGTGACTGGCAGGCACTAGACTGTGTTTCACAGGACGTGTGTGTCCGAAGGCATGGCTGTCTCGGAAGGATGGTGCTCACTTGCTTCATCGATGTATCTTTGTAGAGGTTTGGGGCTTGCTGTTGTAGCTGGATTTTCAGACTAGGAGAAATTTGAATGGCTGTTTGGTGAGTCTGAGTTTCTGACTAGAGATAGAATTACCAGGTGGAGTACCCTTCCTCAGTGCGACTCTTGGCTGTGAGTGCTGGCCATTTGCAAAACCAAGAGCACTTTGGAGGCTAAAGATCATGCTGCAGCCCTGGGGCACATGTGTAACAGTTGGGCTTGTGGCACCATTGTGGGCATGCTGTGCAGGGCGTGTTTTGAATGCACCATGGGCTGATTGCTCACATCAGAGTGCAAGTGGCAGGCACTCCAAAATAACTAGCATGTACCAGTTGTGTCCGTGCTGCCCACATGACGAGGTTTGCATGTCTAGGTACAAGTTCAAGTTCCAGCCTCCTGAGTCAGCCTCTCCTTGCTTTTCTGGTTTCTTATCCTTTTGTGTCCATTGGTATCAGCCAGGGCATATATCACTTCTTTGGGGGCATTTTAAAAACTTTTGTTCTTTTGCTGTTAGGTTAAAGACAAAACAAACAAACAAACAAACAAAAAAACCCAAAAAAACAAAAAAATCCCATGTATTTTGTATAAGGCTGCAGATGTCCTGTGTCCTTCCACATGTATGGGTAACAGAAATGCTTTAATTGTTTGTCTTCTATTTTGTCCTGTGGTCATAGGTTTCATTAGTTTCTCAGCAACCACAGTTTCCAAAATGACCTATATGCTTAACAGATGTGATAAAGAAACCCAGCCTCAAATCCCCACTGTTAAGTGCTCTAAAATTATGCAAAAGCACACGGTACTGGTTTTGCAGTCTCTGTGCCCACTAGGTGAGCTTTGTCACTGTCACAGGTCTAGTCTTCTCCATCTAATCAAAAGCTGCGTGTAATCAAAGCACACAGCAATGACATGAAGATGATGTCTTCATCTAGAGATGGCGCTCCCTGTGCCCTGGGCTACGTGGCATCTCACCTGCTGAACTGCCAGGCACAGATGTAAAAAGAAGCAATGATTTGTCTTCAGATCCGTATCATGTCAGAATATCACCCTGGGCAAATGGAGGTGGAGTTAAATCAAATGCAAGCTGATGGGAGTCGATTCTGCTGTTTACTTTCTTTACCTTGGTGCAAGCATGAAGAAGAGAGCCTGCAAAGTTGCGGGACTGGAATTGTCACTGAAAGAGCTGTCATCGAACCAGAAGAGCCTTCTGACCCCAACTGGAATTGCACTGGGTTTGTGATAAACTAGCATGTCCCCTTGTTATGAGTGGCATATCAGATGCTTTTAAAAAGCAGAGAAAATGTGAGTAGGAGTTTTACAGTGCCTGTCCATGGTGTGGAAAGAGACTCAGAAGAGCTGCAGTGGGACTCGGCGAGAGCTGATTCTGGGGAATTTGGAGGGGCTGTTTTCAGGGAGACTTGGGGCTGAGGCATGGCATTGGTCCTGAACAAGTGGAATTCCTTCAGATGCCTGGAGAAATGTGATCAGGAAACTTTCTCTTGTCTTTTGGCCAGGGACCTTCCTGTGAATTCAGCAGCCAAAGTGGGGTCAAGGGGCAAGTGTGACTGCCGAAGTCTTAGGGCTCCCTTCTGGGAGGTTTAGGCCCCTCAGGGTGGGGCTTTGTCCTTTGCAATACTGCTCTCCCAGATCAAACAGCTGGATGTTGCTTCACTGGTTGGCAAGGGTGGAAAGATGCTCATCGTGTCCTGTAACCTCATCTGCAGTAAGCTGGCATATTCTGTTCGTGTGCATGAAACACATCCTAAACCTGGATGTGCCTAGTGCCTGCAAGGCTGAAAGCCTGCACAGACCAGAGAGAGTGTTCCTCATGGAAGATGTGGGAACCCTGTACCCTGCACAGTGTAGTCTCTCTCCCCAGATGCAGCCAGCTGGCAGGGGAGGAGCAGCTGGAGAAAGGCCCTGGGGGTTGTCTTGTATTTTGCTAGTCTTCACTCCTGAGGAGTGTCATCCTGTCTTGCTGGGCTTGATAACATTATGTTTTAAATTAAAGGCAGGTTGACTAAGGAGAGAGGAAAGGTTTACTGTATTAGGATCAAGTGCCTTTCAACCACCAGTGTGTCTTAGATTTTATGTCTTGTAACAATGGGAAATGTCAGAACTACTGTCAATGCCCAGTGCTGTAGGAAGGACTGTGGGAGTGTCTGTCAGAGATCATAGGTGTTGCGAATGGACAGGCTGGCTGTATATTTAGAGGGGATTTGGTAGGCATTGATGAAGTGGTTAGGGAATGAAGGATAACAGGCAACTTTGGGTTGGATGACAGAGTCTGAAAGCTTTTAGAGTTGAATGTTCTGGTCTTCCATTTAAGTAGAAAGTTGAGTTCTTTTAAGCTCTCCTGTATGCTTGTATCATTATTTCTGCAGAACTGAGATTTGTGTACCACACCCTTAATTTGAGCCAGTTTTTAAAATGTCCTTTCCGTGGCCTCCTCTAACCCCTTAACCCCTGCCCTCTTCCCCAACACACAGTTCCTGCTGCTCAGCTCTCAGCAGTAGAGTTGACTTTGTTTCTAGGCCTGCACCATTGCTGAGGGGTCTGTCTGTCTGTCTGTCTTTCTTTCTGTCTTTAATTTTTTGGCGGAACCAGGAATTGAACTCAGGCCCTTGCACTTGCCAGGCAAGTGCTTATTCCACTGAGCCATCTCCCTGGCCCCTTCACTATTTTATTGTTCAGCCTGAATATTCCTGTCCCAGTGAGGTGGCAGGTTCATGTAGTGTGGGGAGATCACCCCTGCTCCTAGTGGAGCTTAGTGGGGTGTGAGGAGATTCTCCCTTTTCCTGATAAAAGTTAGCAGGTACAGGGGGTCCTCCCTCTCCTGGTAGAGGTTAGCATGGTGCATAGAGCTTCTCCCTCCTGGGCCTGTATAAATAATCTGTAGCAAAGTCAGGAAAATCTGCTAAACGCTCTTCCTCCTAGGATCTGAGGCAGGAGGGCCCCTAGACCCCCAGTTTGATTTGAAAAGATGAACTCTGCAAGATAAGAAGCTTCCAAGACTGCTGAAGCCCCCAACTCGCAGCTGGTGCTCTGTGACTGACTGACACCTTGTTCATCTTAGAGGTTTTCCTATTTGTCTGCTTTGGAAGACTGTTTGAATAATTTGATTTAAAATTCATTACGAGAAGTTTTCTCATTTTAACGAATGGAGTCAGTCTGTGCATGTTGTGGCGTGTACTGTAATGTTCTTCTTGTTGTGCCCCATTATCGATTCATCAGAAGGTTTGTCGTCTGTCTGAGTGTACTGCGGGTGTGGGGACTTTTTAAAGCTGAGTTATTGAGCTATCATTCCTCATGTCAGTATTGCCTACATGCCATGTAATTCTGGGCCTCTTCAGGGATCCAGGCAAGGTTTCCCTTGCTCTTGCTTTCAAGAAGTCATTAGCCTGGTGGGGGACAGAAGGAGGATGCGGGCACAAATTGAGCACATGGTTGCTCAGGTGCAGTTTGTCTTTTTTTCTCTGGAGTTTCTTATTGCAGATATTGTGGTCACAAGAATGGTTTCCAAGCCCTTTCTAGTGCCAGTGGGACCACTGAGTGTCCTCGAAACCTCCTGGGGACTGTCTGTCATTATAGCTGGTGACCAGTACCCTCCCAACTTGCCAGGGACAGCTGTCCCCACCACTGCCACTGCTCAGTACCCTCCTGGCCTCCCTCAGTTGTCTGTCTGCCACCATTGTTGCTATCCCCTCACACCCTGGCTGGTACCCTGAGCCCTACCCAGGGATGGAGCATGCCTTGGCCTTGGTCAGTCATCCAGCCTAGCATACTTCTGGTGTTTGACTTGGGAGATGAGTCACTGGGGAGGCTTTCCCACATTATCTAATACTGCGGAAAGCTCCCCTTGCTTTGTGGCCATTTGATGCTGCACATGATACATACAAACTGTGGTGTGCTAGATGCTTATGCAATTTTAGGATGAGCTTGCTCCATGTATAGTCTGCTTCTAATCTGGCTCATCAAGAATTAGCTAACTGGCCTCATTCTCAAAATAGATTATGTTGCCAGGATTCAAAGTCAGATTCAGAATGCATATATGTTGAAAATGTTTCTATTTCTTACCACTTGTCTTCCTGTCCTGTAGCCTTTTTCATATTGAGGGATAGAATCCACAAATAGAACCTTCTCAGGAGTAGATGGGGTGCCGAGTGCTTGGGGGCCCTGTGTGCTAGTGCTGGAACATTCATAGTTATCCCTGTCCTTGGCTCCAGACAAGGGGTGCGGACAGTGCAGGCACTGCATCTGCAGTGTCAAAGCATAGGCACTACCACCTATCTCTTGAGTGAGGCAGTTGTAGATTTGTAGTATTGGGGTTTCATCTGCACCGAATACACAGATCTGACTTTGCTTGTGAAACAGGAGTTAGAGCAATGGTCCCCTCTGTCTGAGAAGGGTTTCATGGCCCACATCTACCAAGGTGGGACTCCTGATTCTAATACTGCTTTCCTTGAACATCTCTCCAGCATTTGCATACCACTTCCATGCCATCTTCTGCCACCTCCTGTTAGTGGAGCCTAATTCCTTCTCACTATGAGGTCCTTTAGTCATCCCTCCACTGCTCCTTTGCTTGTCTGGTCCTCCTGCTGTGTTAGATGCCCTCCTGTGCCCCCACTCATGGTGTAGTGGTCATTCATGTAATGTCGGTGCCAAGCGCAGGACTGCCTTTGCTTTCCTTGTTAAGTGCATTAAGTGACTCTGGGAAAGTACTTCATGGGCTCTGGCAGTTACACTCACTAAATGCCTGCTTTTGACTATAGCTCTACTCTGACATATACCAAGGACATGCCATACCAGCTTTAGCTTTGTAGGATCTCAGAGGCTGCTCTTCACTCTCTCTGGTGAATGTGATGCTTCTAGGGACATCATTGACAGTGCAGTTTTAGCGTTTACCAGGCATGTGCCACAGAACATAAGGACCACAAGGTCCCTTGGATGTTTCTCCCTCAAAAAGGGTGCCTGCCCTGTACCTCTGCTGTACATCTGCTGGCCTGTACCTGAGGAGGACTCCTCCTACTCTGAGTGTCTGGGATTTGCACCTAGACAAGTCTGGAGTATCAGTAACAACTGCCATGCATTCACAGTTGAGCTCAGTAGCCCGTAGCTGAACATACCTTAATGAGTGTGCAGGACAGCAACAAAGCCGCCAACTGGCTCCGATTGGTCAGGGTGGAAACAGGATGCAGGTAGGGAGGATGATATCCTATGTGGGCTAGGGCAAGAGTAGCAGAGGGCTGGCCCATGCCCTTGGTGCTCCAGGAGCAAGAGGTCCAGGGTGAGGCCCAGAGAAGAGGAGGTAGGGATGGACAAATCCAGGGTGGGGTAACCCTGTTCTGACCCAGTTTCCACTATTCTGGGAGAGATGGGCTAAAGAAGCCATCCAGCCCAACTAGCATAGAGTCACCTGGACTTCCTAGGGAGAGCCCACCAGTCCTGTGAGAGGTTTAGAGTCTGTTCGTTCAGTTGACACACTGGGCTAGGCTGCTTCCACCACAGCTTGCCACTCCCCAAAACCCCCTAGAGGGGGGACCCTCAGTGTGCGTGCTCTGGTATTGCTGCTGCATGGCTGCCTGAGTCTTGCTGATATGAGAACCACAGCCAGCATCTGCAGTGGAGCAGCAGCTTGAAGGGTGTCTAGGAGCATACTTGGAAAGAGGAGGAAGACAGCAATTCTGGACGAGAAAGGCTGTCTGCAGTTCTGGAAGCCCGTACAAGCTGGTGTTTGGGAGAAGTAAAACAGCATTTACAACTTTTTTGGTTGCAAAATAGACTGCTATGCTAGTAGCATCTCTTTTCTTTCTGGTTATATTTTATATCCTTTTGCTCTGAATAGTATTTAAGTGTGGGATGAGGGTAAGAATCTTTAGTAGGTGGCCATCCCTCATTACAGAACCAATGCAGTGTAATGACAAAAATGCCAAGACTACGAGGAGCGGGAGAAACAGCACAGTCCATGCCACAGGGCAGTGCTTGGGCCTTCCAGCAGGATTACCCCCCTCCTCCTTTTTAAACATGCTGGAGATAATCATGTTGCATGATTTTTACCTNACCTTGGAAGTAGTGATCTTAAATGACCTCACAAGCTTGTATTAAATCCGTGGAAGAGACATCCCGTCTGCCTCACTAATTCTTTGTCGATCACTTAAGAGTATCTTTTTATGCAAATCTTTGCTACAGTTTTCATTATTGTATTAGAGAAGATTCCTAGATCAGAATTACAGGACCAGAGAGTTTGCACAGTTTTGGGGCTCTTGATAGAGGCCGTGAGCCCCTTAAAGCTTATGCTGTTTATGCTTAGGGAAGACCTGTGTTTGCTGTGTTCCCTCTCCAAGTGTAGGAGCCTAATCTGAGGTTTACAGGAGACAAAGTATCTAAGAGTGTTTCAGACCATCTCAAGTGTTACATGGTTTCACTACACTGTTAACATTAATTTGAATCTTAGCTGCTAAGAGTTATAAGAGGTACATCATTTTATTTCCAGGGAAAACATTTATATCATGTTCTTTACCAAACTGTGGATGCTGCTCTCTTCTTGAGCATTATCGGCCTGAGCCCAAGCTCTTAGAGCCTGGTGGAAGGTTGTGTGGGGGTGGGTGGAGGTACGGTGGAGACCTCTTAGTGTGCAGTGCTTCCTGCCCCTATGGAGCTGGGTGGGCCTTGTCATCTGGCAGGCTTGGCTCTGGGTTCAAGGTCTGCCTCATGTCCTTTATTGTGTTGGGGACCTGAGACATATAAAAGATATGTTCTAGAGCCTTGCCTGCAATTGTGTGTATGTGTGTGTGTGTGTGGGGGGTGTCCTGCACACACAGCAGGTGTTCGGTAAACATCACTATGCACCTTGCTCTCAAGAGGAAGTGCAGATTCTCACTTCTGGTGGTATTTTAGGTAACCACAGTTGGACCTGTGTGTTTTGTTCTTGCACTTTGACCTGGTTGGTCCCAGACATCTTCAGATGAACTGCCACACTTTGATGTCCAAACTAGTGTTTTAGACTTCACAGGAGTCCACAAGCCTGACAGTCTACCATCCCTCTCATGCAGGTTTGAGCAGATATGTAGTGACCCTGCCCAGATCCTGCCCAGATGCTCAGCTGGGGATCAGAACTACTTTGAAGCCTTACTCCTGGGAATACCAGGTGGAAACTGAGGTGTGATGGGGAGATCCAGGGAATGATGGAGCTGTTATTAGAGCCTTTAAGACATGCTTGTTGGGGCTGGGGTGATAGCTCAGTGGTCTAAGTGCCTGCCTGGCAAGTGCAAGGACCCAAGTTTGATCACCGGTGCTGCTGTGCTGGTTCCGGAACTGGGCATGGTAGTATACGCCTATTATCCCAGTGCTGGGGAGGCTGAGACAGGAGGATCACTATGAGTCCTCCTGAGCTGCATCAGAGCTGTGCTGCATAGTGAGACCCTGTACCACATAAATAAAAAAATTAAAAAAAAACCTCACAAAGACTTGCTTGTTGTAGCCCACAGTTGTAAAGGGAACCAAATGGCTAGGGACAAGCTAAATTGTGTTCAACTTGCCCAAGGCAAAAGCAAGCTGAAATGATCCTTCCTAGAAACCCTGCTTTAGCTGTGTCTGGAGAGCCCTGAGGACTTCCTGGGGTACCCTGGGTGGGATGGGGCTCACTGGAACCTAATAGACCCTGGACTCACGTAGGCTAGGTCTGTTCTGCCTGGCAGAAAGCATGCTGGAGGTGGCAGGCACAGCAAAAGTGACTTCTGAATCACGATGTGGTCAGGCCAGGTGCGCTAATGGCAGAGGTGCACTGTTTGGGGGTCCATAGGCCAGTTGGCCCATTGCTGCCTCACCAGGAGTCTCTGAGAGCTCACTGGGTTCCCACCTGGGAGACTTTAGGGAAGACTGGTTTTCTCCTGGGGCAGATGTGAGTCCCTTATTGGGGAGGCTGGAGCGCTCTCCTGGTCTGCCGAGCGCCCAAGCTGGAAGGACCCAGCGCAGGCTTTCTGGAGGCACTGGCTGAGATCTCAGCCCAGGCAACCACGCACCCTGAAGGGAAGGGATAAGGACCCAAAGCAGGGTTTGGGCCAGAACACTTTTTAAAAATAAAATGAGGTATATTCTTCTTTGATTTCTGTTGCCTTTACTTAGGAAATCTTTGGATGATTGTCAGCAAATCCTTATTATATACCATCATAATTGTTCCCAAGTTTTGGTTTTTGTGGAAGTCATACCTCAGTTTAGTCCTCAGGAATCTACTTCTCCATGTCGTGGATTTTGTTAAGTGAAAGCATCATGAGAAAATATGCTCTCTTGTTAAGGCTTGTCATCCACCCTGGTCCTGTGCTCGTAGCCCCTGTTCCTGCTGGTGAGGAGCTGATGGCCAGGACCTGGTCTTTGTGGGTTTGCAATCTGAGAAGACCTGGACTAAAGTCCTGTGCCTCATGGTGTAGAGGGTCTGTTAGTCCCCATCTTGGAGTGATGTGTTTAGATGTGGAGATTAGGAGAGAACAGCAGGTTTGATGGCTAAACCTGAAGAGTTCTCAGTTCAGTGGTGAATCTGCTTTTCCCTGTGGTGAGACGTTCAGCCGCTAGGATCCTTGTCCCGCCCCAAGCCCCACATATGAACCCCGCACATCAGATCCATTCTGGGCAGAGGCCTCTGGGTCCTCGTCTCAGACTTCAGCAGTGTGCTGGGACAGATCAGTGCCGTTCCCACTCAGTGCTGCTTGCCTGGAGGAGACGTGCTCATCCTGTGCTGCAGGGCCTGGACGCAAGTTCAGGAGACATTTTTTCCCTCCAGCTTTGAAAAGAACTGAGACAAACACAGTTAAAACAGAGCCCTAGGAGCTAAATGTGCAGCAGGTCTGCTGGCCAGATCTGAGAGCCCAAGCAGATTGTGTGCTCTGACAGGTGGCTGGAGGGCAGGTATGAGGGCCAGTCTCCCCAAGTTCCCATGTGTTTAATATGAATGCTCCGGGACGCCTCTGTGGCAGGGGTGAGGGTGGGTCCTTGGTAGGTCTGCACCGGTCCCAGAGTCCTTCGACTGGCATGGTGTTGGTGTTGCCGGGTGCTGGGCACCTCTGACCCCACCCTGCCCTGTAAGCTGGGACTGCTGCCTGGAGTAGCAAGGCTGGATCAGCGCTTGCTTTCCATTCCTGTTGGGCTAAAAGCTCTCTGTGCTGCCATCAGCCTAGGGCTTTCTCTTCCACTCCTCTCAATGAAGTGGACAGAACTCCTCCGTTCCAGCAGACAGAACAATAGAACAGTGGTGAAGTAGATTTGTTTGTGGAATAAAACCCCACGGAAAGTAAAATCACAACAGCAGGCCTAATGCCTTGCTAGAGTAGACAGAGGAGGATTGGTGGGATCCCATGGTGGGTTAAAGGTAGTGTAGCACACTGCCTCATTACGTGAAGGTTAGCTTTGTGGGGAAGTATTGTTTTGGATCACTATGGAAACATGTAAGTGCCATGCGATTCTGTAAGCCCTGAAGTGTTCATAGCATTGCCTAGCTCTGGAAGGGACCAGAGAAATAAGCTGGTCCAGTCTCCCCTAGACTTTGGGCACCCACCAGGCCCAGAGATGCTGTGCTAAGTTGCTTTGTCTGCAAGATCTGTTAGTGAACAGCCAGACAAGAACCATGTGGGCGTGGGGCTGGGGAGATGGCTCAGGAGAATAAGCGCTTCCCTGGCAAGCACAAGGGCCTGAGTTCCATCCCTGGTTCTACCAAAAAAAAAAAAAAAAAAAAGGAGCCGTGTGGACTGTGCTATCCTACCTCATGGGCTTCTCTTTCTCTGAGTCTGCCTTTGCCCTTGCCTCCCTCTGGGGTCAGCCTTTTAACAGCCAACCCATCGCTGCCCTCAAGTGACTGCCCTGGCAGCTGAGCTGGCCTTGGACCCCAAGGTGAGCAGTGGGTGTGGATTAGGGGGTGATTCATTCTTGCCATGCTGTACTTCATATCTGGGGACAGCCCCAAGCAAACTGGACAATGGCCCTTGCCCAGTGATGTGGTAAGTAAACAACAGAGTGATCATGAGGTTTGCTGAGGGCTTGTGTTTGATTTCCCTGTGCACTGCCTTGCATCAAGAAAGTGGTGCCCAGGTGGCTGCGAAGGCTTCCTCCTGCCTGGGGGATGGGAATTCAGTGGCATGATTCCCTTTCCTGTTGCTATAGAAATGCAAACTGGATATGGGAGTAAGTAGGTGTGCTTGGGAAAAGTCCTGGTTCCTCCTGCCTGATCTCCTGGAGTGGAGCACTTCTACGACTAGAGGCTTTTCTGCAAATGGATTATGAAGTCATCTTTTCCTCCCACATGGATTTCTGTGTCAGGCCTTTTTGTGTTTCCAGCCTCCTGCCTCACCTCATCCATCTTCAGGGAATGGCTTGTGTACTATTCAGTGGTAAATCATTTAGCATAACAGAAAATAAGGCGACTCCCAGTAGCATGTGTGTGCCTTTACATGACTCAGGTACGTGGTATCCAAACATGGAAGGATCTGCCCTCCCAGCACCAAGCCATGGTGTCAGAGGGAAGGAGAGTAAGACTTGGGTTTTGCTGTGTCTTGTGTGGCGGCTCTGAAAGAGCTGCATCCTGTTTTCTCTGGTTTTGTCCTCACTGGAGAGGTTTGCCATCTTTCACAAGAGTGTCTGCACAGAAGCACACTACAAACAATAAAGATGTGTGACCTGTAGAGGAGGGAGCTTCTGGGCATTCTGGTAAGTCAGCACGAACCTGCAGGAGATGGGGAGGGGCTGGCTTATTTTGGACGATTGGCAGCACGTATGCTCTGTGTACCCTGGAGTCCTCGTGTGGCTGAAGAAGACCCACAGATCGTTCAGGAGGTACTGACGTGAGATTCCCAGATCTGGGTGCAGACCTTGGCTGTGCTGCTTTTGTTGTTGTTGTTAATTTCTAAACATTGTGGTAAACACGAATTCCGTAACACTTCTGTCTTACTCATCTCTGTGCATTTGAGTTGCAGTAGCCATTCGCATGGCTGTACACCCATTCCCACGATCCACCCACAGGATGCTCGTCTCTCAGAACTGAAACTGACTCCTCTTTCTTCCCCAGCCTCTGGCAGCTTTCACCCTACTTTGTGTTTCTGAATTTGACTCCTGGGGACTTCATGTAAGTGGAGTCATACAGGGTTTTTCCTTTTGTGGCAGTCTTACTCGGTATGTCTCAGGGTTCATCCATTACAGTACGTGGCAGAATTTTCTTGCTTTGTCACATCTGCCAGACACTACTGTGTGTGTGTTCATGTTGGGTTAGCCATTGTTTGGTTAATGGATATGTCTGCCTTTTGGCTATTGTCAGTAGTGCAGCTGTGAACATGAGTGTGCAAATGCCCTGCTCTCACTTCTCTTCAACGTATCCACCATCTAAGTACAAGTGAGGCTTGCATGGTGGATCATGGGGCTGGGTGCCTTCCTCCTGCTGAGCCAGAGGCTGAGCTTGTCTGGGGAGCAGGTACTCCTGTGGGGTAGAAAGGTAAAGAAAAGGAGGTGTGCAGATGCTGGCTTCGCACCCAGCCTGTTCTCTTTATACTGTGTCCTCTTCCTGTCTCTGTTGTAACTGAGAAGTCATAACCAAGATTACGAGAAAAGAAAAAAAATTTTTTTTCCCCCTGTTGTAGAGTAGATTTGCAGATCAGGAGCAGAGGCCAAATGCACTGACCCAGTGTTGGCTGAGGAAATGTGGTCTCAGGCTCACTGAGATGCTGCCCTTTGTTGTTAGGCACCCATGCAGGTCGGCTGTTGCTTTGTCTTCCTGCCTCGCCGGGAGCGTCCCTTCAGAAAGCTGGGTTTGCTGAATTCTCATTCATAAATTTTCCTTTACCTGTTTAACACCAAATATTGTCTTGTGAATGGGGTTGGCTGCTCACCAAAATCAAATGCATACCCCTCACGGAGGCCAGGGGACAGCAGTTCCAGGAGGCCCATTTCCTCACCTGCATTAGGTCTTCAGAGCAGCAGCGTGAGCTGGGCCAATGCCTTGATGGAGCAGATTTGGAGGAATAACCTGGAGAGTTGCCTGGCCGGAGCAGCTGCCTGAGAGTGTGCTGTGGGCCTGGTGTGGCTCCTGGAGCCTGAATCTGGAGAGGCAGAGGTCACCAGTCCTTTCCTAGCCGTGGACTCTGGGTGTCAAACCCCAGGGTACTGTCTGCGCACCGCTGATGGTGCGCCCCAGCCCCCCAGCTTTCAGTTTCGTTATCTTTACAATCATTGGTGTGGGTTTGGGGAAGCAGCAGTGTTATTTTGGGCAGGGATGCCTGAGGTGTAGCAGCTGGTGAGAAAGACATACAGGAGCAAGGTTGTCCCTATGTAGCCCATCGCTGGAGGGGCCCTGAGGTCCCTCGACATCTTGGTGGAGTGATGTGGCAGATGCTGTGGGGACTAGGAGAGTCTGTCTGTTCTGAAGGCTCTTTTTCCATGCTCTGTGCAGTATATGAATTTTACATGGGGGACGTGTCAGCCTCATCTGTCGGCAAGCCAGGCTGTTGCAGGCCTCAGGTGCTACTCAGAGCTGGGATTGCGCTCCTCTGCATCTGCCTTGCTGTTCCTGGCACCATGGCTGACTGAGGGCTCTCTTAAACCCTGAGGCTCAACAAGTCAGTGTTTCCCTCCTTCTCCTGCGTGATTTCCTCTTCTGTTGGGCATTGTAGATATGAGTTGTTTTGGCTGTAATTGCCAAACTCTAAAATCTTGCTCAGTGTAAAGCAGCACCCATTGAGATGGAGGTGTGTTCTAATCATTGGGAGGGAGGGCTCCTCAGTCTGCCGGATATAGATGTTTTTAGGGCTTGAGAGCCCTGAGCCCGTGCAGGAAGGATGTGGACACAGACAGATGGCCCCGCTGGGTGGTTGGGGCGCAGCTGCTTTGTAGGCCTGGGTGCAGAGATGCCTGTGGCCTTGCGGCTCTTTCCCAGCGTGTGGTGACTGCACTGTGGGAAGGAGAATATGCTGACAATTACATGGAGAGCGCAGTTATTATCCAAAACAATGTCCTGTTTTGTCCCTGGAAACCAGAATTGTTGGACTCTACTCATTCCTAACCATACTCCCAGACCCACTGTCACTGGCACACAGAATGGCGTTGGCCCTGCGTGGAGAGTGGCTCATCCTCACCACAGAGTGACTGTGACCCACTAGGAGATTCTTGGCATTTCTTCCCCTGAACAGCGCCATGCTGAGGGGTCGCCATGAGCCCCTGTGCTGCAGCTGCTTCGGCCTCCTTTGGCAAGGCTGTACTCATGCTATTTCTTCCTTTGCATGATTTTTCTGGGGGAAGCAATTGGTGTATTTTACAGAAAGTCCAGACAATTTTCTTTTTGTCTTACTAATATGCCCCAGAGTTCAGTAGAGCAGGAAGTAGCACAAGGGTCCTGATGTGGATGGTATAACGTTCTTGAAGTCTGGAAAGAGGAGTGTGCCTATCTGTCTCTGGCAGCCTTTGTGTTCTTCCTGGGGTCTTAAGGTGAGATCATACAGTTGGTTTACACCCTGTTTGTATTGTCATCCCCCAAACTGAGAGACCTCAGTGGGCACAACTCCCTGGGCCTTCAGGCCTCTTCTAGGCCTCCGTGTCCTGGGTGGTCAGTGTTGAGCTGCTGCCTATAGACTGTCACTGTGTTACATTTGGATGCTGCTGGCAGCTGCAGCTGGTGCTCCACTGCTTGGAACCAAGGCTGTCCTTAGTTTTTGAAGCACCTGTGTCATTTGTTAGTAGGTAGGTTCCAGTCCTGACCCACTAAATCAGAATCCTCGTTGGGCGTGAGGGAATGCTCAGAAATCTGCTCCCTTACCCCCACCTCCCCTACCCCAAGGCTTGGGACCTTTGTTTGAGCTACGCCTTCAAGGTGGGAGTCAGGTCTCCTGTGTCCTCTGGTTTCCTGGGTGTCTCTTTTGGTTTTAGAGCTCTGTGGGGATGGTGAGAAAACAGCCAAGGCCCCGTTCTCAGCACGCTGGGCACTGAGCTGGGCTCCGGTCTCATATGGCTTTGCCTTGCTGAGAGATCTTTGCCCATGACCGGCATGATTATGGGAGCTGCCTGCCTGTGTGATGCTCCAGGGCGTCCCCTATAGTGTAGGGTGCATCCAGAGATATAGAGACAGAGAGGTAGATGACTCCTGGCATGGAGTTAACAGTATTGCTTTTGAAGTGAGGTGCTGCAGTGGTGTGACTCAAGAACCAGGAGTAAGGGCTTCATCCAGACCCTCCTGCCCCTGGGCATGCATCGCAGATATGTACTACATTTCCTGTTGTAAGGTAGCTGGGAGGGAGGCCTCATGCCCACCCCTGTGCAGGCAGCCACGGTGATAAGAGCTGTTTCTGGCTCTTCTTGTGGGATTGGTTGTGGTTCTTTGTCCTTGTGAGTATTCATGCCTCTTTGCTCGCATCGATTCTATAGAAGCTTATGTGTTTTGACTCAGCTAAAAATAAGGCACTTTTTTCCTTCCTTCTCCTGGACTAGAATTTAAAGACAGCCTTTGTATTTGTGCCAGTTAGTGTTGGACTGAGGAACTGATGAGCTGAAAGGCAGGCTGCATGCCTTTTCCTCCCTTCTTGTTGTCTCCTCAGGGACCTGGAGGTTCAGGCCTGGTGGAGAACTGCCATTTTACCTCCCGGTGCTTGCTTCCCGTCGTCTGCTCGCACCTGAGCACGTAGCTCCTCTTCCCTTCAGGGGTGTTGTGGGTAGCTAACTCATGCTGCTGAATTTCCCTTAACATCTATTTTTACCTCTTATGGAAGTAGTCACTGGAGGTTGCTCCTCTCTCTCTTGCCTGTCAGATTGGGTGAAGCTGCAGCATTCAGGTGGCGAAGGGCTCTCGTGGGTCCCTCTCATTCACCAGTGGTTTCTGAGTGTGTTGCACACTGGGTCTTTGGTGAGGATGTGGCACCCTGCTATCAGGTCACAGATGGATTTTGGAAAGAAAGGGCATCACTGCGGTGGGTGCAGCTGGCTGGGCCGAGGAGGGTGGAGGTGTGGCAGTGTGGGTGGGGTGTGTCTCAGGTTCCTGTGCAGGGCCCAGGAGCTGGGCTTCTTTGTGCTCTGAAGATTTCTCAGTTAACCCCTGCTGACCCTGTGCAGGAGGATTGGTAGGGGAGGCTGGCTAGGAGGCAGGTGGACATTAGGAAAGCCTTGACCATCGAGTCCAGTGAGGCAACATGGACTGTCAGCTAGAGCTGTGAGAGCCAGAGGGAGGCGGACAGCTGGTGAGATGTGGGTGGAGGGCTGGCAGTGTGGGTCAGTGAGGAGGGAGGCAGTAGGGGTGCAGTGGTATGCTCTAAGTTACACATCTTCCACTCAGAGGGCTTTCTTCTGCACCCTCTAGGATGCAGTCCCTGGATAAGAGGCAAAACCTGAAACATTTCCTCTGGCATGCCTTAATTTAAAATGGCCATGACCTATAGGATCTTACCTTATTAGACGTTCTTTATGTTGAGAACTTTTCCTGGGAACCTACCCTAGTCAGGGGCATAGTGTATGTAGGGGGTGTTGCCTGTCCTCAAGCCTTCATTGCTTAGGACTGCTGTGGGCTGAGGCTGGGCCTTCTTTACTGAGTCAGGCTCTTGCCCTGCTTGAAGTTGGATGCCCTAGATCTTCTGGTCTGGTTATCCTGTGAGCCAGGATTCTTCTCTCTTACCCTTTTGAAAAAAATCTCAGACCAGGTATCCCAACTTCCTATTCTCAGCTGACTTCGGGCTGGTGGTCCTCTACTGAATTGGGCTGCTGCCAGAGGGCTCCCTCCCCCTTGGGGTGGGGGGCCTTCCTGCCTTAGCTTTGTATGTGCTGTGTCCTACCTGGATGGGTGCAGCACAGTGGGAACTCAGGTCTGCATGTCAGGTGTGATTGCCCACTGCAGGCAGAGTGGAGGGGCCCAGAAGCATGTGTCCTGAATCTTCAAGACAAACTGCCCCCATGTTGTCCTGTGCTTCTGAAACACTGGACCAGAACTGCGGTTGCTGACAATGATGAGTTAAAGCCTGGCCTGTCTCTCACACCTGTCCTGGAGTCCTGCCTTGGAACCCAGACTCCCCCATCTGAATCCTATGTTTTAAAGAACAGTGCTGCTGCCCAGCAGAAGGCCAAGTGGTAGGCTGGAAAGCTAGATGCTTGGGTCACAGAACACACACAGAGAGGGCCAGGTCTTGGGTTGTTTCCCCCAGTTTGGAAAGTGAACTTGATACTGAACGAGGCCTTCTTTGTGAAGCGCTGTGTCATGGTTTGGGGTTTTTTGCAAGAGGAACAATACAATACAAGGCACAATTTACAAGATTATTTTATAATGAATCACCCAAAGAATCATATATAAAGAATGCAGGAAGTCTGTCTACATACTAAAGAAAGACCAAAGAATCCTGCTGAGGGCCTGGATCCTGATATTCTGAATGAGTCCAGTTAAAAAATCTAGAGCCCATAACATTGCTTCTCATAAGTCCAGTTGGAGTTCTAGAGTCCACAACGATGTCTCATGCAGGCATGCTTCACGGATCTGCATTGGGAAGGCCCAGAGGTCAGTGGTGGAAGCTAGGAAGTCTATGCCAGCGGGATAAAGAATCTGTGCTAGCAGGTTGAGAGATCTGGAGCCAGGAAATGACACTTGAGGTAAGAAGCAGCGCTCCCTCCAGAAGTACCGCAGCCATACTCAGCGACAGTGAAGTCATGAACTTCTCTAGCGATGAGGAAAGCTGAGCTCCTGTCAGGAAAGCCAACACAACAAGCTTCTCCATGAGGCTGAGCAGTGCACCATCTTCTCCTCTGGAGCCAGGAAGCGATGCTCAGCATGAGGACCAGAGCTCCCCTAAAGTGAACACTAGCCATTTTCAGTGATAAGGAGGTCCCGAGCTCCTCCTCCGACAAGAACAGCCAGGTTCATCAGGAAAAGCCAGCATGATAAGGTCCTACCGCAGAATAGTTCAACAGAACCAGCAGCTTCCAACAGCTCCAACAGCTTCTCCAAACAGCTTCCCTAGCAGCCTCCCATCAGTTTGTCCAGCTCTGCCTCTTACACTGCTAGTAACAGTCCTCAGGTGGTCCTCACATACCCAGCACCACGCTAGTTCAGTTCAGGTGGATGTAACAAGTTGACCACCGATTAGCAATCCACTACAGCCTAAATGCTATAGCACAGTCCAGGTGACCTGTGAGTACACCACAGGCCCAGGAAGATCCTTGATGGCACCTGTCCTGCCTGCCCACCAGATGTGACTGGGCCTGTTCTGAGTGTTCCTGGAAAGAGCCCTCCAGCTCTCTGCCAGGTCAAATCACCTGGGTCTGCCTTTTTTTTTTTTGCGGAACCGGGGATTGAACTCAGACCCTTGCGCTTGCCAGGGAAATGCTTATTCCACTGAGCC
>NDGN011479991.1:0-16384 GCA_002564285.1 Tympanoctomys barrerae
TTGAACTCAGGCCCTTGCACTTGCCAGGGAAGTGCTTATTCCCCTGAGCCATCTCCCCGGCCCTGAAATATTTCTTGATTTAGAAGATCATCTATTTTTCTGCAGTCAGCCCATTGTTCTAACAGTTATTATTTCTCTATCTTTTATGAGAAGAAAGTTTTGAACAGAGATACATACATACATACATACATAAATACACATGGTCTGTGAAGGGTAAAATACTCCTTTAGATGGGTGTTCTCTGATGAGCTGTCACACAGAACTATAGACTCCCAAAGTCATTGTTTGTCAGACAAGCCAGAAAGCAAAAGGAAAGATAACGTAAGAAACACTATTAAGATATCATCTCCTGAATAGTAAATGATATCAGCCCCTTCCCTTTTTCCTCTGTGCGTGTGCATGCATGCCCTAACCAGAGACAGTTGATGTCCCTTCCTTTTCATGTGAGGACAATCGACCTATGGGATGAGGTCTGACCCCTAGAGCCCTTATGACTTCATTTAATCTTCCTCAGCTCCTCAGTGGTTCTGTCTCTAACTGCAGTCCCATTGGCAACTGTACTATCAACCTGTGAATGTGCATTGGGGGTAAAGTTTATTTCATGAGAGTGTAGATATCTAGGTCTCATACGGATTTAAATGCCTCAAAGCCAACTTTTAAATAAATGTCAGAAGCCTGGAAAATGCAGGATTGTACTGCCGCTGTAATCAGTCAGTCTGTTTTGAAGTTGCTCAGGGCTGTACTAGGAGGCTGGCTAGCCAAGTGGACTAGACTTTCTTAATTTAATGAGGATTCTCTCAGTATGAAGAGAAAACCTGGAAAAAAGTCAAAGAAAAACAAGAATCTGGTATGATTAAAGACACGATGTAGTCTTAAAAATTCCCCTTATTTACTTGGAATCAGATATATAATGCAACTTTAGAGTTAAAAACTTTAGGTATGCTGAGACTTTGGTTCATCCTCTGAATCTTTACCACATTCAGAGACCTAGAAGGATGCATTACCTTTTCCCCAGTGAAAACTTCCCTCAGGTGTCAGACAGTTCTGGATGGAATCAGGTAGTCCCTGTTCCCAGCTACAGAACCCAACTGTACTCGATACATGAACAGGCAATGCTAGTGTTGGGTCACCCTGGCATATTTAGCCACATTATCTTCCAAGAGACTCCAAGATAATTAGCAAGAATCCCTGGAATTGCAGGTCAATGAATGGCAGGAAAAGGCATCAGTATTTTCTTTACTGCAAACAAATTCTATTTCACAAGATGGAAGCAAATTTGGGTAGAAAGCAGCTGCTGGTTCTCTGAATCAACCGAGCTGACTAGAATTCTACTCCGGCAGAAGAGAGCCCATGGGAACAAGTGCAGTCCTCTTTACAAACAAGTAGTGGTCTTAGCATCCAAAGGGCAGGTGATCCAAATCACCTGGTGAGGGGAAGCCAAGCACATCTCCCAGGAGAGAGGAAGAGCAGGGCTGTAGACACTGCTAATGAGTAGAGCCCATGGCTCAAAGATTGAGAAAATCATTCCCTCTGCCTCATGATGTCCCTTGTTTTCCTTCTCCTTTTCTTCTTCCCTTGGAAAGCAGATAGCTTAATACCTGCTTGTGAGCCCAAGTGGTGCTACCTCAAGTGGTTTAACCCACTGCAAGTGTTGTACCAATCATTCAACAATTCCCACGGCTGCTTTTGTGAGAAGCCTCTCTCTTAAGCCTCTGGTTTAAGAATTTAGAGTAATCATGTAAAAATGATACCCCTGTGCTCCATGATCCGCTGAATCTCACTAATGCCGGATCCCAGAAGAGGGCTTATTAATGGTGAGATGCAGTGCCTCTCTCCCGGCTCATGTTTCACACGGATCTCTCTCATGGCTTGAGCCGTAAACCTCTCTGCTGATAACGGGAGTATAATGAACCTCAGTGCTCCATGAGGCTGAAATCAGGGGCTGGTGCAGCAGTTCCCTGTCCGATCTCCTGGTACTGGAGTAGCCACAGAGGCTGCTTCCTAACTGTGGGAATATAGATTCAGGGCCACTTCTGCTTACATCTCTGGTTTTTCACACTGATGGTAAAAGAGGCCACATTTAACATCAGCATTTGAAACTGCAGAGAAGCTATAATTTCTCATGTAGTTTCTTTATACCTTTTTGTTCAGTTTTTAGCTGCTAACTGGATGAAGTGCTCCTCATTTGGAGGCAGTTTCACTAAAGATATATAAAGCCATGGATTCTCTGGATCCCAGAGACAAGCGCTTTTGAAAACGATATGGGCTGGAGGACTTCTCTCACTTTATTCTGATGGTAGAAGTTTGGCCATTTATTTCTCCGCTGTGGCTGCCAAACATGCACAGTTATTGGCTCTGTGGGTCCTATCATTCCCTCTCTCCTTCATGAAGCAGCAAGAGAGTAGTAGTTCCTATTGAGCAGGAGAAGCTATCTCTAGAGCCCAGCTCTCAGATAACATCTGGAGCACAGGCCTAAAAAGGAGGAAAAAAAAAATTTTTTTTGAATATAGAACTTCACACTTGTGAACTCTGCATCAAGCTTTATCCTTTCCCAAGCACAGACACCTGACACCGCAGTTGCTGCTTAAGCAGTCAAGCAACAGACTAGGAGAATCTCATTCTAGATGTGAGGAGTCGGAGGCCAGCAGATAGGAAGCCACTTGATAGCATGACATCAGCGTTTAGCTGTGCGACAGAGACTAGGATGAGGGATCAGCAGGCTTCCGCAAACAGCCCCTCCAGACTGGTCTATCTCTCACATTCAGTGGATTATGTATTTAAAACTGAAGAAGAAGAAAAAAAAAAATGGAAAGGGTGGTTTCTGAAGACTACCAGTGATTTTGGCCAGATAGTTCCCAAGTCAGACATCTTTCTCCAGCGACAGGGGAGGTTTAGCCATTTGGCCCCGGTGTTCAAGCAGAAGGATGCTGGGAGCAGTGTCCCCCACACACTCTTAGACAATATGGCAGCCAAGGCTCTTCCTTCTGCAGAAGGCACCTCCAGGGACCTGGCTACCCTGGGAAAGATGTGCTGCTGTTACTCAAGGCATGTTTCAGTGAACAGTGCAAAGACCCTTCTTAAAGCCCTTTTTACAGAGTGAAGATGGCCAGTGCCGCGTTCCTGAACACTCCACTCAGAAGGATTAGCGGCAGCGTCTACTCGTCAAGCCCATTCCCCGGCCGCTGTGCCTTCTCTAGGCAGACCCGCAGGTGAACTCACATAAATACTGTGCACGCTGCTACCACTTCCGGGCACTGTCATAAATACAAATCCTTCAGCAGGACCTCTCCGATAGATCGCCACTCTGCTCCATCTGAATTGATAATGACATTTAAAATGTGCTTTTTACTTACTTAACTTTTTTTTTTTAAAGCATCTCCTTTTACTCACTGCTTATTGAGTAAAGGATTAGTATCATTTTCCTTCCTCTAGTGAATCTTTGCCCTTCATCCTCAGTAGATTGTGTGTCTTTGTGTTCCTCTGCCAAAATGTCACGTTGAACAAATCACAGGCCCTAATGCTGCCCAGTTCACGCTGTGATAACTTTTCATTCAGATTTGCTTGAGGTCATCTCAATGGGAGTAATGGGTAGGAATGAAAATTTACCCCCAACTTGAATTAAAATAACTTCCAAGTACTTCCTAGAGCAGGAACAAAGATGAAAGGGGCCCCAATTGTGGGAGTATTTGAAATAACAAGGCAAGGGTGTGCTTTGAAATACACCCAGCCACATTTGTTTGCCTTTAAGTCAGATCACCTTAACCAAGGACGCTGGGTGGAGGGAACAAATGGTTAATGATTGCAGAAGGAACCTGGCCAATTGGCTTTTCTTTCTTTTTCTTTTACTTATCTTTTTATATTATTATTATTTTTTTTTAACTTTGGCTAGAATGCCCAGTAGGAGTGCAGAGTGGAGGATCGGCTGTCTTTTGAACTGGAGACATCACAGGAGGCTGGGGAGGCTCCAAATTGCTAACCTGAGGCCGGAGCAAAAACTTTTTTTTCCCATCGAAGGGACTGCTTCCCCCTCCCCCTTCATCTGATGGCATCCCAAGTCCTGCTGGATTGCAACTGTCTTTGTTCCTGCAGCCAAGCCTCATAGCCAGCTCACACTCTGCCATGCACGTAACCTTGCAGTAGAAAAAAAGATTACAAAGAGGGGCAAACACCCTAGAGGGTTCCCCTTTATCAGAGCCTTCCCTGTCAGTGGGCTCCTCATTTCTAGGGCCCTCGTCTGATTATTAGTGTACTGATGGAATAAAAATAACCTCATATTCCTACATGAATCATAAATAAAACCCTTTTATTTCATCAAAGAGGTTGGCAGGTTTATAGTCCTTTGCAATGCAGGCACGATGTGAATGACATACCTTTAATTTTGCTGACAAGCTCATCGGGGTTCGAATGAAAAAAGAGTGAAAAGTGGGTGACTTGGAACACTGTTGTGCTAGAGCTCTTTGGCGAGGATAAATATTTCACCTTGCTACTGTAATCAGGGAACCAACTGATCTTGGTGATGAACTCTTCAGTTATAACCCACTTCTGACTCCTCCGAACTGCCTAAGCAACAATACCACCATGATTATTGCTGACGTTATAGATGGAAGCAACCTGCAAAGAAAGAAAAAGGGCAAAAAAAGGGAAAAATTAAAAGGTCGAACTGGAAGAGATAGACATTGAAATTTGCATCACTGCGTCATCAAATAAAACACCATGGATCTGAGAAAGAAAAATCATCTAGCTCACCCTATTTCTGTTCTTATCCTTTCTCCTCCCTCATTAAACCTTCTTGATGATGCTGAGAACTTACCAAGTTTCTACTGCCGTAATCTTAGCCTCCCCATATCAGAGAACACAGCATCCAAAGGCTCCAGTTTATACTACCAGCCCACACACCTCTCACTGCAGTTCAGTATGAATTTTGAAATCTTTTCCTTTGAAGGAAAGCCAGTGGAAGGAGCTGTGTCCTGAGTACTGACCCAGGAACAAGTGGTCCCTGTCTTCTTATTTAGAGAAAGGAAGACTTAGAGACTAGAAATGAGCACTCATACTGGGTTCACAAAATTCTGTGTACTGAGGGAATAAAAATAACCTCAAAAAATTGAAAGTTTTCAACAAAGTTTTAGAGATTCAGGTTAGATGTAGGAAACAGCAAGGGGAAAAAGTGAAAGATACTTGAAGGTTAATTACTAGGAAAGGAAAGAAACCTCATTTTATGAATTGGTCAGGAAAATTTAGTGCCAAGGAACGAGCTTTCAAACCAGCTGGCTAGAGTATTCCCTATTTATTTTATTGTTCTTATTGTCAAATTTAGACATTCTTCCATCAGTTGAGCTAGTCGGGAAGAATTAATAGTTGCTACTCGTGACCTTTAGGCCTTGTCCCTATTAAAAAGAAAAGGCAAAACTAATCAAGCATGATGAGGCACAAGACTTTCTTTAAGACAGTTAATCAGGACAGAAGAGAGACTAGTTCGTGCTTTTTCTCTCTTGACATAAACCATAACCTTTGGAAGAAAAACCATGTTTTATCCTTGTTGTGTAACTTTCACACAATCTGCAATGATGGGTATCTTTGGGTTTTCAGGTGATATAAGAAGCCAGGCAGGGATGATTTTAGGAGCCACTGGAAGCCCCTGGGCTTGACCTGTCTTACAAAGTCTTGAGACTTAGTCTCACACATCTAGCCATCTATGAGTCTTTGGATAGGGCCAAGGACTGTGGCTTATTTCAAAGATCCTTTGATTTGTAAGCAGCATATGCATACTTGCTAACATAGTGAAGAGAATCATTTTAGGAAGGCACCAATGTATAAACACCATGGTTCAAAGAAGTTAAATCTCCTCTAGAGATGGCACAGAAGAAGATCGGAGCCACCATTCTCAAGAAGCGAGTATTTATCATTTATCTTCAGGATGAATGATAGTTAAGAGGCCTATTCCACACTTCTTAATTTTGATAATGAAGTGCGCAGTAAAAAATATTAATGCTGCTTTCAGACAAAGGGGAGCACACACACATGCAAAGTAACACTGGCAGTTCGACACTCTTGTTTTGCCAGGGAGACACACAGATATCTCCACTGTGACCAAGGCAACCTCGTCTGCTGTACTCTTCCAGGTTCTGATGTAGCTGCTCTGGGCACAGGCATGAGCCCCTCAGGCCGTGTGAGAAAGCCTCCGCTGGGGGGACTCCCAGCTGCAGAGCTGCTGATGAAAGGAAGCCTCTCACACTGCTGAAGGGGAGAAAGAGAAGATCCAGAGTTTTTTTTTCTTTTTTTCCCACATCCATTTACTCAGGTTCTGACATCTATTTGAGGCCTATATGTATCTAAAAGAGTGATAAAGTATTATTTAAAAAGTGCTATCTATTGCTACCAAATGAATACCATGTGGAGGAAGAGGCCAGTGAAGAATGGGGGAACCTAGAACAGGGCCCAGAGAAGTTGACATAGGCTGCAACTCTACCACAGCCACACATCGTTGACAAGTTTGTGAACACTGTATTATTTTCCCTGCCCTTTACTAAATGGTACTGGCCTGCCATTATCACCACCTTTTACAACTTTGGGAAGAAGGTGTCAGGTTATAAACAGGAAAAGGAAAACCTAAATATTTGCAATGAGGAGAGTCTGAGACAGAGCACAGGTAACAGAAAACTTTAAATACAAATTGTCCACATAGCCAATGCAAAGCTGAAGGGCCAAACAGGCAATGATGGGGCTCCTTCAGATTGTCTAGAACAGAAACAAATTAAGAGCCAGTGAGTTAGCTTGGCAGACTAAGTGCCTGCCTTGGCAAGTGCAGGGACCAGGGTTCGATCCCTGGCCCTGCATCCCATGCTGGATCCACCCCCGGGGTGTGCTGAGCCAGTGACTGAGTCCAGGTATGGTGGCACATGCCTGTAATCCCAGTCCAGGGAAGCTGAAAGCAGGAAGATCACTACGAGTCTGAGTTTTGTAGTGAGAACCTATACCAAATACATAAAATGAAAAAAGAAAAGGAACAAATTAGAACTGCCCAAATTCCTGCAGGGACCAGAACCCAGGAGAAGCCATAGTCAATTCTAGAAATAGCACCAAAGGTAATGAGGCTGAGTGAGACTCTTCTTCCTGTGCTCATTCTCCTATTGTCCAGAAAGCTGAGACAGGCAGACTGCAGAATCAGCCCTCCATAGCATAGAGCAGAGTACGAAAAAAGCATAAAATGAATCTGAGAAACACCACTGAATGTGGCTGGTGGATTGTAGTGCCTATTCTGCAAGCATAGAAATAGATTCTGAGGGGCTATGGCTTCCACAAGGCCACCTACTTACTCACTGCCAGATGAAGCCTTCTCTCCAAAGTTCAGTCAAGGTTGGCACCATCCTAGCACTTCTTCATCCTCACCCCTTGCACTGGGATTGTGTGGAAGTCTTATTCACCTTCACTTTTTCCATGATCCTATTTTTGTCCTGTGTGCTAGACTAGGCAAGAAGAGTAAAAATCCCCAGGGACCTAAGACACTTCTGAAATCACACTGAATCTCTGGCCTGTGGGGACCAAACATGAGTCACTGGGAAAAGCAAGATAGGAACAGTGTCACTGGTTCAACAGCGACATAAACTATTTTTCTGAGGGCCCTAGGATTAAGACTTCCTTAGCCCCCTTCCTCTTGATTCTTGATTTCGGGTCCTCAGCTTTAACTTCAGAGTCTGGTTTGGTTCACTGAGTTGGTCATGATCTACAGAGGAAGGAATAGGGCACCCATTAGATTTAATGGATTAATGACTGCTGTGCCAGATCAAACTGGGTGACTCCTCATTTGACCTTACGCATGTCTGTGTCCTTCTTGCATTCTCAATTTAGCCCCTTTCTCGCCTTCTATGCTAAGCTCGCTGGTGTTTCTGATCCCCATTCCAAGTTCTATTCCTGTTTCATAACATAATAAATGGTTTCCAAATCACAATATCCCAGGAAAATGCCATCTGTCAGGCTAAGTTCTTGAAGCTTATCTAAAATCAGCCTCTTTCTCTCTTCACAGCACCTTACGCTGCACCTCAAGTTTGCTTCAGGTAACTGTTTGTTGATGAATTGCCAATGTGTATAATTTCGTCATTGTTCAAAGCGAGAGACTCTTCTTTTAAAGCTTAAATGTGCTCTTCTAAAATGGTTACTTTATGAACATAATAAATTGCCAAGAAAGAAAGCATATGCCTCTATTTGAGAGAGGCAGAATGAAAAAGAAGTGAAAGGAGGGAGAAAAAAGACTGATGAAACCATAGAGAAAGACAAATCAACTCTATTGAATTCTAGATTGCTATCTTGTCAGGGTTTTTGCAAGATTTCTCTGCCACTCTTTTAATTTTCATTACTTACCATTTTCCTTGAATAAGCACAGAAGCAGGTTCTAATTTTACCAGAGGCTTTTCATCAAATCAGACTTTTTATTCTTGCTAGGTTATCCCAGTCACAAAAACAAATGTCTTTTCAAAGCTTGAATAATATTAGCTAACTCTAGTGGGGTACAGCTTCTTGAACCCACACAGCTAAGATGCAAACATTATTTTTTTAACCTGGTTCCAGTTATCTTTCATCACTTAGACTGACATTCATAGTAGCCAGAATCTAACAGAACCTCTGAGGTTTATGAAAAATTCCCTTAATCACTGGCTGCTCAGACATGAATTTTGTGAACTTGAAGTAAATCATCGCTCTTTCTTTAGTGTTTTGAGTAATCTCAGACACTCAGTGCTCCTATTTCAGTTGTAATGAAGACTTTTCCACATCCAGAGGAACCTTGTTTCAGGCCAGATTCACCATTGCTCCCTCTGGCACAGTTGTGGCGCAGCAGGTCACCATTTCTCACCTGGGCCACCAGGGCGCACCTCATCGTACTGAAGCAAAATGATGGAAACTTTTTGTGGAGGACTAAATCCCACAGAGCAGATTCACAGAATGCACAATCCTGCTTTTGCATCTTCTTTGTCACAGTTTAAACTGAAAGAATTGTGCCGGCACCCTAAGTCCAATATAATTGTTAAGGAGCTTGGTTAGCAGGCCCTATTGAGGCCACGCAGCTCTCTGAAAATGTGGTTTCAAATGCGGTTTCTAAGATCTTTCCTGGCATGGATAAATCGACTTCCTTGTAGGTCCCTTAAGGAATGATAATGTGTATCTCACCTGCAGAAACTAAATAAAATTAGACATTTAGAGCTTGTAGAGGCTTAAACTCCAATGTTAAGCTCTCTTTTAAGCACATAAGTTGCCGAGAACATAAAACAAAACTGACACCTATCAATTGAAGATTTGTACTATGTCAAGCCCTCCCGGCTTCTGAAGAGGTGCAATGCATAGTACTTCATGTCAAGACATGTATAGCATGAAATCGCAGTAGAGGCTACAGCATGAACCTGCCATCTGACAGAAAGGCTCCAGCCTAGACGGAAGGATCTCTAGCTGTGTGGGTCCCAGTCTTTCAAGGATCTGTCATCTTTGAACCTTGACTTTTTCATCAGAAAGTGAGATACTGACTTTTGAGGGTATTACAAGACTATCAAGTCGATGTGAAGTAAATGATTTCTCACTCACACTGGCATGCATCAGGCCCTTAAAATATTTGGAAAAATTTGACACAAAGACATGACAAGGTGTGTGACAGGGAGAGTACTCTGTTCCCTACAGAGTGTATTTTAATGTTCAGAGTAGAAGGAATACTTGATTCACTAGTGATCAAGAAAATTCCAAGAGACTGAAGTGGGATCAAGATTTTAGACAGATGGACAGACAGACAGATGGAAAGTGGAGGGTAATGCAGGGTGATCCAGGGAAATTGAATGATGCAAACAAGCATAAAAACGTGGGAGCTCCATGTGCGGAAAGGGAAGAGGGAGAAAATGACTTTTCTGAGTCAGAGATCAAGAAGGGCGCAGTGGCGGGACACAGCAAGGACCAAGATAAGATGTTAAATTATAGAAAGAAGGGATTCTTAGGGCCTTAGGGTCTGAGTGAACAGTTAACTGTTTGTAAGAGAAACATTGGAAGAAATATCAGAGTGTCGTTAATTAGGACAGTTTAGGGATGTGTGTGCCACTGGAAGAACCAGTGTCTTACTACGAATAGGAAGAGGGGGTTGGAACAAATATGAGTGTGTGACACTCAAAAAACAAACAGTAAACCTTAAGTGCTGATTAGCTAGGAGTCAATGAAAAGAAAGAGCTCATGGTTGATTTTGACCCTTTGATTTTGCGTGACAAGGCAGTGACAAATGACGCACCCCTTAGCTTGAATAGCAGAATCAAGAGATAAAGCTAGCTTTGCAAACCTAAAGAAAAAGCAGTAGTATTTTGCTCAGAATTTACTCCCAGGTGTCCCTTAAGGATCTGAAATGAAATGAGGGGCTTGGTTTTAGTGAATTCTAACAAGATTATATAAAGAATTTTGAATATGAAACAAAGTGTAGCATCTCTTCTACTCATAGCAAGGAGGGCTTTTTGCCAAGCGATGCTAGAACAGCACATCTATTTTGTTGGGCTGAGTCACTGTATCTTCAAAAATGGTTCTAATCTCAGCTCTACATGATGGCTATGGAAAGTTTACTTCCATTTTTTTCTGTATCTCAGGATTTTTTTTTTCTCTGTCTAAAAGGAAGATAATGACATCAACTTGTCCTCCATTGCCACTGCAACTCATTTTGAGAGAAGTTTGCATATTCGCTGAGAAGATGCTCAGGGCTCTTGTTCAGTGTGTTCTCTCCATGCCCTCAGAGGGCAGCATGGATACATCTGTGACAGGGAGGAGCACCGAGCAGAGGAAGTTCAGCTGGTATGCTTGTCCTCCCAGGGAGAGTATGTGCTCTTCAAACTGGGACCACATTTCATCTCAACAATCCTCTTGCTTTATCCCATCGAAAGTAAAGGAATGAATTAAGAAGTGAAAGTCAAATTTCCTTAGTTTGCACAGTGGGGACCCTGCTTACTTAAGAAAAGAATATTGCTTCTCTTTGATGAGCATAATTAATTTTTGAAACAAACAACAACAACAACAACAAAGACATCTGAAAGTAGCTGTCTCTGATGTTTTCTTGGTTCTTAGTTTATGAATATGGCAACTTTCTGGTTAAGTGAAAGGTGTATGTTAACCAGCCTTTACTAGACATATGAGATAATGAGCTTTTAAAGAAGAAATGTTTATTTTGGCTCATAGTCTTGGAGGTTTTGACCCATAGCTGCTTAGGTGTACGTAGCCATGGAGTAAATCATGGCAAGTCGCACAGTATGGAAGAAAGCTTACCTCCTGTCTGGGTTTGTGGAAAACAGAAAGAGATTGAGGGCATGAATACAAGGAGCCGAAACTCTACCACCTTACAACTGTGAAGTGAAGGACAAGGCCTTCCATATATGCGACTTTGAGAGAGATTTCATATCTAAACAGTACCAGGGCATTCACGTAACATCTTCACTAAAGGACGAAGTCAAGAAATTTGGATCTATCTAGGTAAGGACTCAGATAGCAATGATGTCAAAAACACAAGTCAATATACCCAGAATGACAGAATAGGTAATGCTTTATGCATTGTTTTCCCAATAAATTTGCAACTATATGACAGGGACATTTGGAAGCTTGAGGAAAATATTAACACATCTTTTCAAAGTGGTTATTTATTTTTGGTGAACAGGGCTGGGGAGATGGCCCAGTGGAATATGTGCTTCCCTGGCAAGTGCAAGGGCCTGAGTTCAATCCCCAGTTCTGCCAAAAAAGAAAAAAAATCAAATTTATATTTGGTGAACATATTCAGATTGTTTTTAGGTTTTATTACTTGTTTTTATTTTTCTTCAGCAAGTACTTGAGATGGACTAGGACTTGTGTAATACACAAGTAAATTAATAAAAATAAAAGTATTTTGCTATTTTGCTTTCTAATTGATAATAATTAAGACCATGATAATTTACATATTGGGTTTTTAGAAGATCAACAAAAACACCCAATAGTTGTGAGTTGATCCTTAAAGAAGATGATAACTGGATCATAAAACATCTAAAATATCTTAGAATTCCCAAGATGTGGGTAGGAAAAGCTTATAAAACTCCTTTATTACCTATTAGTTCTTTATATATTTAACTACATGTACCAATACATTAATTACAGAGATTACAAGGGCTGGCCAAATAGCTCTGTGGATTAGAGCACCTGCAAGCAGGTGCTGGGGCCAGGGGTTCAACCCCCAGGCCTGCCGGGCTGGCCTGCCCCCAGGGTGCACTGAGACAGCAATTGAGCCTGGGCATGGTGTCATGTGCCTGCTATCTCAGCACTTAGGAGGCTGTAAACAGGTAGATCACTACAAATCCAATCTAGTAGTGAGACCCTGAGCACCCTGTAGGCCCTTCCCTAAAATAAAAAAAAAAGAAACTCAGAAATCACAATCAGACTTGAAGAAATAGTCAAATGGAATAAACTTCAACATCATTTTAATTCTTCATTACATCAATACTGTTGTCAACATGAAAGTCTGATTTTCCTGTATCTGGTCTGTATTAGGACTAAGTATTCTCCACCCGCAAACTTATCCATGAAATTCCATTGTTGGGCCCGAAAGACACTTAAGCATAAATGAAATCCATAAACACATGGTAACCCACGCCTTCACTACCATCTTTGTTTCCATCTCAACTTTGATATTGAACTATGCTAATAAGGAATATATAGACACACTGGAAATGAAAACAAGAACTATTTTTATTTCCCTTTGTAATTGTTGGTTAAGGAATCAAGGAAGAATGGCCCAGGAAGAGAAGTAGATAATATAGGTATTCCCCATGCCCCCTGGGACTCTATATTGGAACTAAGTAAGATTATTTAATTCATTTTTGTGTATATTCTACTTTCTTTTTAGCACTGTGCTCTATTATCATGGGGGCATTGAGGGACTTAGAGAATAATTCCCTCACTATCATCAAAAGATTGTTATAACAATTCACATAAGCCAGGTTTTAATGGGGGCAAAGCAAACACTCATACAATTTTAAGTAGAAATAATTTAATATGAGAATTGGGTGATTGAAATTTGGTGGAAGGAAAGAAGCTCAGCTTTTAGGCTGAGCTATATGGAGAACCGGCTAGAGTGACTTGGGACCACTGGATGAACCCTCTTCTCTAAGGCTGCCATGGAAGCCAGAGGAGAGACTGGGATCACCGAACAGCTACTTGCACTTCACTACCCTCAGTGGCTATCAGCACACTTAGAAAAATTGACAAAGAGCACCACCAGGGAAGCAGCTGTTGTTTTCCTTGAATCCCTGTAGAAATAGCCAAAAGAAGCCAAGAGATGGCTTTCCCCTCAGTCCTTGCTTGTCGGTCTTGTAGACACACATTTGCATAGATTTACTTCACAAAAAAACCTGGTTGCAAAGGAAACTGGGAGTATAGATTTAGCTTTCCAAACTTTTGAACAGAGCAAAGATAAACTGAAGGTTGTATGCTCTTCTGTGGACTTCCTAGGACTCTAAACTAGTGCCTATTTATTGGTGGTCTTCTGTGTTTAGGTAATGACCCAGGAACTTTAAATGTGGTGCTTTAATTGATTTCATTTAATTAGAGGTCATGTTTGACTTAGGTGTCGAAGAATGGATGAATGATTTAAGGATGATTTTTTTGTGTAAAACAAGGCAGATAAACCAGAGCTAGGAGACATAGTACTGCCTACTCCAGAAACACGGGAATAAAAAAGAAGGGCATATTGACTAGATGGCAGTGTGTGATTCCAGGACCACATCAGAGAAAAGAAAAGCAGTGGAGGGATCTACTAAGTGTGGTGGTGGTCAGGGTTCAAGTCTTCTCTTACAAATCCAGAAAAAGTATTAGGACAAAGTGAGGAATGTTCTTCCATCTCTCGACTATTGTGGCATTACTCATTTTTGAATCCTAGTTGAAGGTTTTTTGAGTCAAAATTTTCAGAAGCTCTCTGGCCCAGTTGGTCTTCTCTTATCTACAAAATCCTATAGTAATGTGTCCCATGAACGTACAACCGTGACTTCCCAGTTTTGCTCAATTTTCAGTTTTTACATATTGGACTGGTACTTCTCACAGAGATCCCCAGAAGCAAGGTACATGGTTTCTCTCTCCTCTACCAAGTCCAAGCATTTTTGTTTCCTTAGTAAAAGGGGTTTTAAATACAATTATTTTCCTGCTGTATTGAAAATAGAATTATATATTCTTCTTATGACCCCTTCTTCTTTTGTTTGTCTCACAATGTCTATTTTTCTATGAGTGCTATAATGCTACCAGGGGCTCTGGTCCTGTTGCCATGTCCCCATTACCCTTGTCACCTCACTGATGAGGTTTCTTATGTCTGTCTTTACCTTAAGCTAATTATTTTCTTGCTTTCTGTGCTTTTCTTCCCAACTCTAGTTCCCATTCCCTCCGTTTGGCACTTTTCTAGCTCTTCTTATTTTTGTACTTTATTCCATTTGTCTCCTTAATTGTGGTCCCTGGTTTGTTTGTTTCTGCCTCTGCATCTGTCACCTTCTGTGCTTCCTGTTGTTTATTTCATCCTATATACATATACTGCCCTCATTTTAGTTGTTTCCTCTCTGCAGTTCCCTCCTGTTTCCCGCCCTGCACCACTCTCGTCCCTCATCCTGGATCTTGCAGCTTGTTTTGGGATCGTCAAGCTCATGGAAAGCCTTTGATCTCCTTGCAGGACATAGGAAGACCAACATGTAATTCACTCTTTACTCAAAAAATCTAAGTCTCAAGACCTGTAGCCAGGTCCAGAGCACCCAGTATCCACTGCACATCAATGACATCATCTACCTTAGCTCTCCACATATTTTTAACAAGGTCATTCATCATAGGAGCAATTTGCTTTGAAATTCATCCCAAAAGATTAGCAAGAAGATTGCACTATGAGGCTCTCCTGTCTATGTTGTCATTCCATGGCTTGCCAGTTGATTCAGATATCATCAGAGAAAAAATCTTCCCTTCAGTTCGAGATGGTTCAGAATGCATACACATGTACATATACACATACACACATATATGACATGGAACTCCATGTATCTGTCGCACATTGATATATACCCATTTATATACACATAGAAAAACCTTGAATGAATTTTAAGCTTCTATAAAAATAAACTGTATTTAAAGAATATGTGTATTATGCCTCTAAGGTATATTTATTATATAAATACATATACCCATTAACTATGTTATACATATGCTCACATGTGCATATATAATAATTGAAATTATGTCAATTCAGCTCAGCATTCAGTAAGGGATTTATAATAAGATGAATAAATAGTTACTATCAAATTAGTGATTAGCTATTTAGAGAATAAAAACTAACAGTGCTCTGAAATTCATCATACTTTAAACACATTTAAGCCATTTTGTATAAAATATTTCATCCACCAACTGCCTGTTGCTATTATTGATATTTCTTTTTACATGGTTCTAAGTCTTGTAAAATGAAAAAACACATTAGTGGGGCAGAAAGGACCTTTGGGTCTCCTAATTTTCAAAGCAGAGGAACCAGGGCAGAATCTGGTGCTATTTCATAGTAAACATGGACTGTGATGTAGCTGTGGAGCCGACTCCTAGCTGGGATTCCACTTACCTCCTTCACCACAGCTTTTATTAATATTTCTCGCCCCATTTTAAGAATCCTTCAAACAAATGAGAATACATTCCAAGGTGTACTTTAATGGATTCAAGATGGAATCATGGGTATGATTTTTGGTGTTTAGCTAAAAACATCTGATTTCAGAAGCCCACATCAAATCAATGCATTAGGTACATTGGATCAAACTTTCTCTTAACTGAATATACATGTTCAGGTGTTCACAGTATAGGAGCTGAAGCAAAAGGCATTTGTTGAATCCTGGTGGTTTTTAATAGACCAGACATTACACATAGCAACAGCAGTTTAAATGAATTTTTAAAAATTGCATGTTAAACACATTTTCTATGCAAAGTAACATTAAGAATAATTATAAGATAATTTATTCCCAAAGACCTATCTAAATTTTACAATTTAAATATGTATTTACTTTTCTCTATATGTCAATATGAACATTTTATGTTTAGGAAGTATTCATGTTAAAAGGCTTTGGAATCCCTCAAAGTACTAAGAAAACCTCAGTAAAGATAGAAGCTATATATATATATATATATATATATATATATATTCAATTTACAAATTTTACAAAAATTGTGAGCAGCACCAAACTCTTTCCTGCCTGCTCACCTCAATTTTGGTAGAGCAACTCCCTGACAAGAAGTCAGAAAATACAGTGAAGAATCACCCCAGTGAAAAGATTCACTGTAAAATAAAGTTTGGCTTGAAGAATTTCCAGATTGATCCAGAAACTATCATAGGTTCCGTAATCGGGCATATCGGAGTTTG
>NDGN011479992.1:0-28372 GCA_002564285.1 Tympanoctomys barrerae
AGACAGAGGACAAACAGTGAAACTGAGGGACTGTTTGTTTGGTTGTTTAAGAAAGAAGGTTTAAATGATAGGGAGGGAAGAGGCCAAGAGTGTGGAACAAGGTAAGCCCTGAGCTCCTTACAAACCAGAACAAAGGGGAAGACACTGCGCTGCTAACTGCTGCTGCCAGATGGAAAGAAGCGAACCGGGAGAGAGAAAGCTGTCCCGGGGGTTCAATTACAAGAGGCTCATGGGGCAGAGAAAATGTGTTGCAGGGGGAGTCTCTGTCACAGCGCTTGGCACAGAGTGATGGCCCAGTAATGGCAAGCTATCACCCTCCGCATCGCTTTCTTTCCATGTAGGTTCTCTGAAAAGTGAGAAGGTAACACATTCCTTTAATCACAGCTCTGCAGAAATCCAGAGGCCTGCTTTCCAAACAAGAATGTGGAATATGCTGAGCTCCCCAAATGCCAAGGTCATGTCATTCCATGGTAACTCAGAGAGATATTTTTGGAGACTGCTTAGCTAATTTATACATGGCATGACAGATGGTAAAATGGGACTTTTTGCCTCAGTTTCAGCCAGGCCCTTGTATAGCAGCTGCAACCTTTGAAGGGGAGGTGCAGGCCATCTCTGACCTCACTACATGTTATGCACTGCAGCCCCTTGTCCTGGCAGGCTTGAGGGCGCTGCATCAGGGGGCCAGTCCTGCAGCCATGCAGTTGTCACATGGGACAATCACTCCCAGCACCCGTCACTGGGCTCGCTTGGCAGCTCTACCCAGAGCAGGCTGCTGGATGCTAGCAGTGAGCCCCATATCCACGAGCTCCTAGAGGTGGATACGAGGACTTCACCTGACACAATGATAATGAGAGAGGGGGATTTCTAATAGAAGCTTCTTTGCTTACTGTGAATCCTATGCCCTCTGGGGGAGGTGAGGAATTCATCACTCACTGTCCCAGTAAGAAGAGTTTGTCAAAAACAAGAAACAGGGTAGCATGTTCCCAGACCTTGGAGGCAGAGGATCACCGGGCCCCAGACAGGAACCGGCCTAGTTGAAGCTGCAGAACACTTGCCAAGTCACTATGTTCCCATAGCTGAGTGCTCCAGGGGCTGTACTCTGAGGACGGGTGATGGAGCGCTGAGGAGGTAGGGACATCAGACTAGCGAAGCCTATGGGGTTGATGCCACCTGGAAAGGCCCTCTAGGCAGGAAGTGCCCTGTGTGTAGGAGCTGAAGGGACAGCCCTGGAGGGAAACGCAGAAGGGAGCCAGGCTTGATGAGAACCCAACATAACTGCCATCGCTTGCATCTGCGTCCCTCGCTCTATCTTCAGCACTCACTGCTCTGTCCTCCCTTTTGCCACAGTAAATTTCCTGTCTCTCTGCATAGCCTGTGGGAGAAACAAACAGCACTGCATACTGCCACAGCCCGGGAAAGACAAGCCAGCTCCATCATCGTCATCGCCAACATCAGCTCCTGCCCCATGCCCCTTCCTTTCATATCTCCACGTGTGGGAGCTGGAGGCAGCTCCATGTCCAGCACGTTGCCTTCCACATCAGATCACTCCTGGGCCTCTGATCGTCTATGCATGGATGAGAGGTGGCCAGCAGAATTTTCACCAGGGGCAGAGCCACAGCTCCCAAGGGTGGGTGCAAACAATCAATCAGGAGAAGACAATGTCCTGCTCCTTGCGCCGCAGGCATGTGTCCTATTCCGTGACCTTCTACACCCCTTGCCTTTGCGCCCCCCTTCAGGTCCGGTGGTTCCTGCTGCTTGCTCAGTGTGCACTACAGAAAGCCCACTCTGTGGCTCCCAGGGCTGCGGGGAGGATGCAGCATCCTTGCTGGCACACAGCAGGGGCTGGGCCAGCGATCGCTCACTAACTCCCAAACAGCATTTGGGGCTGGAAAATGTTGTTTCTCCAACATGAAAGAGCTCAGCATCACTGAGGATAGCGATTAAAAATGCAAACTCCGTGACTTCACTGTGGGGAAGTTGTAATTCACTGAGCCTGCATGAGCCTCAGAAACCTCCCTTTCATCCCACCTGCCGGGGGCGGGGTCCTGCCTCAGGTGACTCACAGAACACCTTTGGAAGAAAAGAAGCACAGGAAAGCCATGAGGAGGAAAAGAAGCTGTGCGAATGTTTCTCTCCCCCCTCCCCCGGAGAGCCTGCCCATCTCCCACTAGCATGTAGCCAGAAGCTTAGGGTTCTGGAAATGTTCTGGGCTCGCAACAAACATTAGTTTGCCATTTCACCTCCCACCTGAGCTGTCCTAACCTAAAAGAGCACTGGAAACTCCTGCATTCCGCCTTCGAGGCTTCCGCCTGAGCGCTGGTGGCATCGGCGCAAAGTCACCCAGGAAGCTCACTGAAACAGGTGGAATGCTGTGCCCATGCCCCGTGGGGTTCCCTACAGAAGGGAGAACACCATGGCCACCTCCCGGGCGCTGGCAGCAGCCGCCAGATGCTCACGAGGCAGCAGCTCCCGGATTCCACTCCTTCAATATGGTGTGACCAGAGCGCTCCTGACAGAATGCCAGGGACAGCGAGCTCCACGGCCGGCAACCTCAGGGGCTCCCACTGGGCCATATGCAGGCTGAGTAGGACAGGCGCAGACCGCTGCGGCACATCAAGGCTCCACCGACCCCGCTCCAGTCTCTACTTCAGACATCCACCTATTGATAGTTTGGAGAACCCTGCACTCTCTGCGCTCCTCAAAATCCTTCTTCATCTAGGTTATTCTAGTTCACCTTCCAAATGTCAAGTTCATTGTCACCTCCTCGGGGCTGCCCTTCCTGCCTGGCTCTGGCTGGGTGAAGCATCTTTCAGTCAGCAGTTATTTACTAAATCCCTTTTCTGTGTCAGCAGCCTGCTCCTCTGTATTTTCAAAGCCTCCTGCACAGAGCTCCTTCTGTCTCTGTTCTCCCATGCCTGAGGTTTGCCCTGCAACGCGGCGGGACTGAAACGATTATGAAATGAATTAATAAATTGGTTCTCTAGTTGCCAGGAGATAAGTGCGTGCTAGTGGTTAACAATCATTGCCAGGCGTTGTCAAGCACACCACAAGATGGAAAATACCCTGTTTCTTCCAGAGCAGAACAAAGCTTTTGCCCCATATGGCAGCGGCAGCAGATTCACCGCCTCCATGTGCAGAAGCTGAGGTTTCCTCCCGCCCGTCTTCTCCAAGAAGCAGGGCTTCCTCAGCGTCTGTGCCACGCTGCCTGCAGGCACACGTGACTGGGGAATCCCAACTGCTCGCGAACGCACGCCCACCCATGACAAATGAATTCATCTGCAGCGCTTGCCAGGAGCAGCCTCAGGAGCAAGGAGACTGGAGATGAATTATTCATGTGGGGAGAGGCTGGCCTCAGCCTTCAGGGGCGGGCAGCTGGGAGCAGCACCCCTCCACCCCAGCCTCGGGTCCCATTACACACAGTAATACAGTAACAATTACCCCCAGGCACGTCCACCATGTGCTGAGCGCCTCCTCCTGCTCGGCCTGCTGGGAGCACAACCTACGCTGCACTGTTTAATCTCACTTTCACAGCGGCCCCTCGGGATGGAATGGAGCATCGTGCCCACTTACAGATAAAGAGGGGGAGGTCTCCAGCCCTGGTCCCCAGGGCCCCTTGGTCCGCAGGAGCTGTGCTTTCCCCCGTATAGCACCAGGGGAGAAAGGGAAGCCCAGGGATCCCCTCAGGCAGAACCAGGAAATGCCTGCCCTCTCCTCACCCTGCTGGCTTTAGCATTCAGAGCACTGCATGCATCAGGCGCGACGACTGCTGAGAGCCTGCACGCTCGGTCATCGTGCAGCTGCTATTGCCAGCAGCTTGTGTACCAGAAAAGCCTTGTCGCATTTGATACGGCTCAATCAATGATGCTGGAGGTGTGGCGTTAGATATGGCGAAAGAATAGATAGGAAGAAAGGCAGGGGCCAGGGAAGGAAGGGCAAGAAAGAGTAGATGCCCAGGAATTCAACCCCAAGAGACACAATCATTAATGTCCACTCCCATGGGCTGGCCACTGCAAAGATGAAAGGACACGGGCATGATCCTTGTAAGAGAAGAAGGAAACAGAAATGGGTGTGAAGCAAAACGGAAAATAATCGAAAACAGAGCACGCACACACACGCACGCACACACGCGTGTGCACACACACACACACACACACACATACCAGTGTATCCAGTGAGCAGCCAGGCTTTTTTACTTGTTGAGCATCCTGGTTTCACAAGGAATGTGGAGTCACCTAGGAGACCGCATAGACTACAGCAAAGCAGCTACAGGCAGAGGACACAGGACAAGGATAAATCACGGAGGATGAACAGTGGAAGAAGCAGGGGTGGACAGTAGGCTGAGTCAGGCTCCAAGCTCCAAAATGCCACTCAGGGCATGCTCCAGGCTGCTGTGTTAGAGACACGTGGCTGAGTCACTGAAGCACTGTGGCATTCTCTGGCCAGTCTGCGTCACCTCACCAGAGCAGTGGAAATGAAACACCCCCAAGCTCCAGACTCTGCAGCGATCTATGGGTGGGGCCTCCTGGGCCAGTTCTCAGCCTTGCTCTTTCATGACCACCCCAGCCCCACCCCAAGCTGTGTCCCACTCCCACTCACCCCTCCCCCAGCCTGAATTTACTTCCAGCGCAGTGCCTCAGCCGGATGTCTTTGCCAGCTCGGCTACAGAAGACAGGAAGATTCAGTGGCTTCTGGTACAGCCTGGCCCAGCGCAACGCCCTCAGAGAAACACTGCTGCCACTTTGGTTGGTGAGGGTCTTGGGCACTTGGAATGCGGGCCGCTGTCACTGGCCCTCTGTCCCCCCCCAGTCTTAACAGTCACCTTCCACAGGGGCTGAGTCTCACCTTCATCAGCCTTCCCAGGACCTGGCCATTGGCCACTGCACCAAACACTAGTGACATCCCACCTCAGGACTGAGGTCTCAACAGGGACAGTGCACAGGGACACCAGCACTCTGCCCACTGAAGGCTGGGAAGGAGCTTTCTCCCTCTCTTCCTCCATTCTTCCCTCCCTTTCCTTGCCTTTCTTCTTCCAGGATCTGAACCCAGGGCCTTCACACTGAGCTACATTTCCAGCCCTTTTTCAAAACTCTGAGTTGGGGTCACTAAATTGTGCACACTGGGCTTGAACTTGTGATTCTCCTGCATCAGCCTCCCAGAGTACTGTGATTACAGGTGTGAGCCACCATGCCCACCTAAGGCCTATGAACTCTTTAAAAATTAAATTTCTTAGTACAATTTAGATAGATATATAATGACCATACCCTTCAAGCTCTGGAGCTCTCCATGGTCTGGACCACGCTGCTGGCCACCAACAAGGAAGGAATCACCAAAACCCTAGATGAGGTCTCAACAGGATAGGACCTGGTACTGGGAGCAAAAGGTGGGTCTTAGGTTTACAATAGTGGGTGCTTCTTATGAAAGCCATGACAGGTGCTCAGCGTAGCTGTGGTGAGATGATGTCCTGGGGAAAAGAAGAGGTAGCCGAAGGCCCATGAGGGTGGTGATCTCAAGTGAAGCAGGCAGAAGCATTGGTTGGCCATGCTTGTGCACAGCAGGGCTGTCAGGAGCAAATCCCAGCCACACCTCACTTCTCAGCAGAGGATCTAGAGGCTCTGGGAAGCCCTGGGGCTCCACCCTTACCACAGCGGCAGACTGACCTAGGATTCCACCAGGCGCACAGCTTCTGCTCCCAGACACCTTCCATCTATGGGAAGCACACCCCTGTCTCGAAGCATTCAACTTTATTTGTTTTAATTAAATGATTCTAAGCAAGGAAGGATTTTCCTTTTAAATAAAAAAGAAGCTAAGATCTATAAATTTTCATGTAAGGTAGTGTTTCTCTCAATACATCTTACTTTCTCTTTAATTTCCAAACTGGTTTTTTTGGAGTCCCAAATTTGACTAGTACTTAGTAATTTCTAACTTCACATCGGAGATATAAGAATTGAGTTGGTAGGAGGGCCTGGGTTGTAGAGACCGCAGAGAGACGGCAGTGCCAGCCCTCAGGGACACACAGTATCAAGGAGGCTGGGTGCACAGAGAGGAAAGGTAGCTCACAAAGCTGCAGGGAGGCTGAGAACTGTGCAAGGATTTGTAAGCAGAGTTCCCCTTGTGCTGGCGCTGGGAAGCAGGATCCCTAGTGGATGGGACAGAGAGGGTTCTGAACAGAAGGACTGCCAGGTGCAAGGGTGCATGTGGGAGGCAGCTCGGAGGAGGCACTCACAGCTCTCTGGAAGACACTTATGCCTGAGAAGCTGTCATCATGGTCTGATGCTCATTCTTCTACCCGAAGAAACTGGGAATAAGCAGACGACTTACACAAGGGGCAAGGTGTGGGGAAGCCAACAAGGAACGCGAGAGACCTCTGCTAGATGACAACCAGCAGAGAGTTGTCATCAACTCAAAGCCCAAGAAAGGGCACATACCAGAAACCAGAATGGCTTTTCACTATGCAGAGAGCTCCAGAGAGGAGCTGGGGCCACACCAGCCCAGAAGCATGGCACCAAGTTGTCTCCATCCTCCCGGCTGCCACTGCCTTCCTTTGGTGGGCCCGGCCATGGTCACGTGGCATGAGGCTGGGCACATTCCTTTATTCTTTCCTTCATCCCAGGGACTGCACTGAGTGAGAAGCATTCATCTATGAATAAAACAGATGTGGTCTCTCATGTCGTCTAAGCAAGGTATGTGAGCGGCTGGGGATTGTGGACCCAGCCACGCCCTCCGGGAACTCAGCGTGGAAGCTCTGTGGATGACAGAAAAGAGACCCTGTCTTTCCATCAGTCTGGAGCTGAGGGGACACAGGTCTGTGTAGAGATGAGCCAGGCTCTCGGGCTGTACAGAATGGGGCACTGGAGGCCCACAGTGAGCTTGTGCCCACACAAGGGCAGCGATACAGCAGCATTCCTGATTTGTAGACACGGAGACTATTTCTCTACCACTGAGCTCCTCCCCCTCAGGGCAGTGGCACTGAGAGGGCTCAGTTCTCAACTAATTGAACCCATAAAAGCCACATTACCTAAGGAAAGTCAGTCACTCCTGTGCCAGAATTTCCCAGAAGCTACAGGGATCTGGGATAGGACCATGAGCCTCTCTGCCCACTGTGGTTGGGAATACATAGCCAACGCTGGGATTTCTCTGAATGAGCACTTCGTTACCCACACAAAATGACCCACAGGGAAGGAAAGAGGAAACAATTACTTTGAGGCCTGAGGACAAGACAAATACAAGCTCAGATCATGGGTTTCTGAGGAAGGCCAGCATGAACTGGCAGCAGAGATAGGAAACTGCGACAGGCTAAGGACCAGCTGTGACTTTTGCCTGGCTGTAATGAGGCACCAAAGAGGCCGAGCAGCAGTGCAGAGGGACAGCAGGAGGGGAAGTGGGATCCGGGAAGTCCTTTATTCGCCACTCTTAATATGAGCCTCTTTTCAGTGAACTCTCCAGAAAAGTAGACAGTAGTGGGAGCGGCAACACTGAGAGGGCTCAGCTAAGTTAACCTGTAAAAGCCATGTTACCCAAGAAAAGTCAGCCCCTAAGCCTTGCTTCTGTCATCTGCGCAATGGGCATGGAAGCGCCACCACAGAGCACCTTGGGGGGAAGTAGCTCAGGGCAAAAGACCTGGCTTCAGTCCCCAGGATTACCTAGCAAACACACAAGAGCTACAGCGATCCCCAGCACAGGGTAGAAACTGAGAGGAGCTCATTTAGAGATGGCTTTCAAATGCTCCTTAGCCCAAACCTTCCTGCTCCGGAGTGGAACACGTGGTGCTCTGGGGCAGCAGGGGCCCATTCACTGCTCAGCACCCCTGGGAACCCTAACGTGGGGCTTGGGCAAGTATCTATATCCAAACACAGCACCTTGCATTCTCACACTTCTGGGCTGTACACACCTTAACATTACAGTGTCTGTCTGGGCTTCTGGACTTATAGGTTACAGTCATAGTTGAGGAAGAATTGTTCAGTGAAACATGGCAAGAGTAGGATGCCTGTCTCCTGCAGAGTGCTCTGAAGAGCTCCAGCTCCTGTCTTCTCACGGTGCTGCCAATAGCCACACAGGAAGCCCAGTGTCTTGAAGGAAGCCGAGGGCCGGAGCAAGCTCTTCTCAGCCTCAAGGTTCTTTCCAGGAAAACCATGCGATGCAGAGAGAAGACGGCACACAATCTCACCCCTCTTCTCACAGCAAGCACTTATGTCTTCAGAGATTGCTCTCTGCAGATAAAGATGATGCAACCCGTCTGCCAAGCAGAAAGCATGTTCAAGAGGTTCCTAGGTGTGGTGCAAGCCCCATTGCCAAACCTCAGAACAAACTGACGATGGCCATCACTTTATTTACTCCTTTTTGGAGCTAAGTAATTTTATGACAATCTAATGTCAATTTTTAATCTGAAAACTACAGTAATCTATACTGAGCATTTACATGTAGATGTGCACAACACGATCCATTTAGTCTTAATCGACTATGCGGCAAAACTGTGGGAATGAGCGAGACACACGTGAGCCAGTGTGCTCTATGACCGTGTGGACAGCGGCAGGAAGTGGGCCATTGTAAACACGCACTCATCAAATTGGAGCATGGTGTAGACTCCATATCAGCTCGCGTTACAGGTGAGAAAGCCAAGCTTCAGAAGTCCCTAAGTGTCTTGCCCAGGCGGTGCAGAAAGGCAAATCAGCAGCACCAACTGAAGAGACTATCGGCGAGCTTGGCACTGTCTGATGGAGAAGCTCCATCCTTCCAAACCTGCCCTTCTCTCCTCAAAGAATCAAAGCATCCAGATCCAATAGTGGGAGCACAGGGGTTCCGCCTCAGACTGTTCAAGCTCAAGTTTCTTTGCTGCAAACTCCACACTCAGGTTCAGGTGCAGATAGTCTTTGGAAGTGGGGCCTCCAGGAGACAATTAGGATTAGATGAGGTGACAAGGGTGGGGCACTGTGGTGACATTAATGGCTTTCTAAGGAGAGGCAGGAGCTAAAATACTTAATCTCTTTCTCTGTGGGACACCTTCAGTCATGTCACACAGCAGCCAGAAGTGTTTGCCAGAAGTTAGTGCTGTACTAACTTATTAGCCTCTATAACTGTAAGCTAAACAAATCTCTTTTCTTTATAAATTTCCTGGTCTCGGGTATGGTGTTAGAGCAATGGAAAGTGAGTAGAGACAGCACCATACTCTGGACAGCTCCTGACTAATAGTAGAAACTTGTTTCTCACACTTCCATAGGCTGGAGTCGGCTCTGGCCACTGGCGTGTGGCGTCTGCTGAGGGCCTTTCTCCTGTACTGCACACTGCTGACTTCTCCCTGTGTCTCTCACAAGGCCGAAAGAAGGCAAGAGAGCTCTCATGGGCCACTGCCTACCAGAGGATTAATCCAACACCCAAGGGCTCCAGTTCCATGGCCTGACTCTGGGAATTAGGATTTCAACGTATGAAGTTTGGTTTTGACACCATGGCTGGTGTCTTCCCCAAGAGATGAACATTTGCTGGTTAAGTCTGGATGTGACTTAGAGAACACTAATCACCACTGTGTCATGGACATGGACAAAAGAAGCCTTCAGCCCTCTGGGCTGCTGCAGCAGGGACACCCGGCCAGTGACAACTGTAGCTTGTCCTTCTCTCTGGAGGAAGACACTTGAAGCAACAGGACTGTCTGCCCCTGCCACCAACACCGGATATGTGTGGCTTGTGTTCTTTATCTAGGAGGCAAGAGATGGATCAAAGCCCAGCAGCCCAAGTGTGTGTGTGTGTGTGTGTGTGTGTGTGTGTGTGTGTGGCCACAGCAGACTTGAGGGGTGTGGGTAAAGATGCTCTGGGCAAGCACAAGTGTTAACTGCTTTCTGCCTCAATGAATAAGTAACCTCTGTGTCCTGGGGGCATTGATAAATAATGCCAGAGAAGAAAACACCATTTCAGAGCCAGCAGCATGTTCTGTGTTACCCGAGTCTGCAAGGACAGTGCCTGCGCCTCCAGCTGGGACTTCAGATGCCTGAGAGTAGCACAGAAGCCCCTGTGCTTCTGCAGGACGAGGTCTGTGCCTGGCTTATCTATCGTGCTAGCACGCAGGTAAGCACAGAGTAGGTGATCCAAAGGATGCTGGTTGGGCCCACGTAGGATACACTTACATTTAAATATAAACAGTAAATATGTGCTTGAAAGGTAATCTAGGAGGCAAGAGCCATTATTTACATCCATTCTTGCCTGCCAAAACTTCATGTGAACAGAGGCAGGGACCAATTCTGGGGGTGCTGCAATTGTCTTGGTGTGGGGAGGCAGCTTCGGTCCAAAGAAGTGGGTTACTGACTTGGTGCCCCGGGAGGGCTTCTCTTCCTCTGGCTCTTCCTTTCATTCTCTCGGCTGCCATGACAGGAGCTGTGCTCTTGGCCGAACCCTTCCACCATGCTTCATGCTGAGCCAGCTGCCCAAGGAAGGACTGAAATGCAAACCTCTCACCTTGAGGATATGCACCCTTTAGGGCATGGGTTGGGGCGCTGTGTCTCCCAGCCAAGAGAAGGGAGATGCCTAAGACAGCAACAAAGACCATTCATAGCAATGGGAAGCCTAAGGAGAGCAAGGGAACCAGGAAGTGCTCAGAAGACTCTCACAATCAATGTATCTATTAAAGAGGACTCACTACACCGACTAACTTGGTGTATATGTGTGTGTGGATTTAACACACAGTCTTGTTGCCCCATTTTCTCAGTTACTTTTCTCATTGCTGGGGCAAAATAGCCAACACCCAAAATTAAGGAACGAGGGCCAGTGTTATAGCTCAGTGAACTAAGTGCCTGCTTAGGCAAGCATAGGGAGCAGGGTTCAATCCCTGGCACCATGTGCTGCACCAGCTCCACCTTTGGGCATACTGAGCCAGCCACTGAGACCAGGCATGGTGGTGCACACCTGTAGTCCCAATGCTGGAGAGGCTGAAAATAGGAGGATCACTATGGGTCTGAGCTGTGTAGTGAGACCTTGGATAAAATATACCTTTAAAAATAATTAAAGAATAAAAGGTTTATTCAGCTCACAGTTAGTGGAAGTTCTAGCCTGTACTTGTTTGGCTCCAAGGCAGAGTGGCACATAGCAGGGGGCAGCTGTTAATGGTGGCAAAAACAGCAAAGGGAGGTGCAGCAGCTGCTGCAGCTGGCAAGCCTCTCTCCTTTCCTTATGTTGTATGCCAATGACCCAGCCCAGGTAGCACTCAAACCCATTATCTCTGCATTGGATCATGAATTAATCCGAAACTCTAGGAGCCAACCCATGACTGCATGAGGCTTTGCGGGGGACACCTAGACACAAACTATGACACCCATGTACCTGGAGCTAGGCAGAATCATGTTTTAGATGTTTGGAGACTAAATATAGTCATGCACAAGACTGGTAGAAAAGCTTTCCATGAGACAGCAGCTTCCCTAGGCCCTCGGCAGCTCTAAGGAAATGAAATTCCCACCGTATAGGCACAAATTGTTTGATAAGAAGTCTCAAGAAGCCAGTATTGGGGAATGAGAAATGCTCTCTGGTTACAGAAGGAAAGGTGATGAAAAGAAGATGTGAGATGCAAGATAAACTCTTCAGGGTATTTCAAATCAGCGGCAAGAGGATGAGGGATGCGAGAAGCAGAACCAACGTGAGGGTGAGCCACAGGAGCAGCCTGGCCTGTGGGACCCGGAACTGGGTTGGCCTGAACAGACTGAAAGAGAAGGGGTCTTTCCCAGCCCCACTGATGGTTCTGTTTCTGCAACAAAAGGCAGGTTTGGCCACTTGGAACATGAAGAACAAACCTAAGTAAATGGGACAAACAGAACTATAGATAAGTCACCATTATGACACGAGACTCTGGTCCAGGACAAAGACTCCATCTGGACCTGAAGGTAGAATCACAAACAAAATACTTTGCTAGTACTGGGGATGAACCCAAGGCCTCCATGTTGAGCTGCTTACCTAGTCTTTTTTTTTTTAATTTTGAAACAAGTTCTTGCTAAGTTGCTTGGGCTGGATTTGAACCTGCCATCCTGCCTCAGCCTTCCAGAGTGCTGGGGTCCTGAAGGTGGGCACATGCACACCCTGTGTCCTGCTGGTGTTGTCTTCCATCCTCTGTCTCTCTATCTCTTCCAGCAGGATTATAAGGCCCTCCGCTGGTCCCTCAGTGTTAGGAGGGGCCTCAGGCATAGTCTCCACGCAGAGCTGCCCTTTCTACTTAACTTCCTACTCAGGGTCTTTGTCAACCAACACTGACAGCCAGCCAGCCAGGGGGAACACCCCTCCTACACACACACACACACACACACACACACACACACACACACACACTACAAGCTGGGAGGTGCCTCCCTCCACAGGGCCTTTCCCACTTTCCCAGGACTGCCCTTCTCAGGCAATGGTACCACCTTCTGCATTAGCTCTTAGGACAAAATACCCAACACCCCCAGATTAAAGAAGGCAGAGTTTAATCTGGTTTATGAATCAGGATCGTCAACATCATGGTGGAAAAGCCCAGGAGATGAAAGCTGTTCCCTCCTCACAGGCAGGAATCAGAGAGAGAAAGAGGAGATGGAAGTGGGGAAATACACCCTCCAAAGCCACGTCCACACTGACGCACCTCTTCGGGCTCATCTCCCACCAGCACACGCAGCTATGCACTCTTCTTTGGGTCAACCAGCCAGGAAGCACTGTGTCCTCAGGAGCCACTAATCTTCCAAAAGCCTCACTTCTCAATATATGAGACTTTGGAGGGGATATTCTAGCATCTCCCTATACCATAATACCTTCCAACCTAGTTCCTCCAATGAGAGATCCACCAGACATCCCTGATTCTTCCCTTCCTTTACTTCTGCAGCTAGATTCAGAATAAATCTGGAAAGTTCTGACCTCCATTCACTGCTAAGCCCAGTACTCAATCAAGGCAGCATCGCTTGCCAGCTGCATCATCCACTGACCTCTTGCTTGGTCCCTACACAGGGCCATGTCTGTTCTCAGCACAGCAGCAGGAGAGGCCACCCAGAAGCATACTTTTGCATGTCTATTTAAGTCTAACATCCCTGTTCTGCTAGTGCAATTAAGTACATTCATGTTTTGCTGTCTTCCCACCATGCCCAGTGCCTCAGCGCCTGGGCTTCCCACAATGCCTGGAACATAGGCTGGTAAGTGGGCACTAGCGTCAGGACTTCAGCCCGACTCCAGCAGCTGAAGCGCTTCCCAATGATTTCTCTCCCCTCTCAGCTTGTGTGGCCAGAACTCAGTTTCTTTAGCCAAATGGTAACTCATGACTGAACGCCTATAAGGAAAAGCTCAATGAGGCAGCAGCAAAAAGCCTGGACTCTGGCCAGACTCCTGGCTTCCCACTCCTTCTAAGGGGCAGTTTTGAGACTTCTGCATGGTGCTGAGCCTTCTCGTATGACCTGCAGTGACAGCAACTCCCACCTCATGGGGTCCTTGTGAAGGTCAGATGAACAAATCCCCAGGGAAAGAAGGAACATCTCTAACCATTTTGCAGCTAAGAAGATGGGTTCAGACAGGTTAGTGACTTACTTAGCCAAAGTTACGCAGGTACCAACGGCAGAAGGAGTGGCTGACTCAGTCACAGAGCTTACACTCCTGACCTGGGAGCCATGGTGCTCCACTCAGAGGCCAGGGCCAGCCCAGCGTGGCCATCAGTGCTGAGCCCCGGCAGATATGCAGCTCTGAAGAAGGCCTGTGGACCCAGGACAGCGTATTTTGCTTCAGCTCCGTTAACGATAAGCGCATCCTGAGCATGACCAAAACTAGGTCAAAAAAATTATTTCTGGGATTTCTAAAAGCCCTGCATGACTATGCTAAATGTGACTCCCATCATCCACAGCCAATTGGCTTCACCTGAAGGGTTTGCTATTCTTCAGCTCTCTCACCATGTCCAATGGCTATTTCTGAACAGAATGAGCTGGTTATGATTAGCAGGCTGTGCACTCCCACACAACTGCCCTCAGGCATGGTGACATGCAAAAGGAGCAGGATTAGACACTAGCGCCCGTAGACACTGATACCCCAACATTCTGCTTCCACAACATATTCAAGAGCACAGACACGTCCTGACTGCCCCTGCCCCATCTCACAGCTTGCAGGCCTTCCCAGGAACACAACTGCTTGATGCTTCCTGAGTCGCGCCAGCTCCGAGAATCTAGACCTCTTCTCAGGTCATCTAGTGCTATTTCAAAATTCCTTCGCTCCAAATCTCCACATATTTTACAGATAGAAAACCTGAGACCCAGGGAACAAGCCAAATTGTCCCAAGCCCATAGTCTGGTAATGCACAGCAAGGTCACAGGCCAGCAGCTCTGGCACTTGGGCTGGCCATCTCCTTCCCCCACCACAGAGGACATCTTGGGACACTTGGGTACATAGCCTTCTAGAATGAGATTAACAAACTTAATATCTGGTGAGAACACCAGCTATGTATTGTCTCTTAATTCTGGAGGCTCTAGCCTTCTAAGTCTGGAGTCAAGGTGCACACAGGGGAAGCTCCCTCCACAGATGCAGGAAGCAATCCTTTCTTGCCTCTGCTAACTTCTCTTGACTTCCTCGCCTTGTGGCCACCAGTCCTTGTCTGAGTCTGTACACTGCCAAGTCCTCTTTTCTCTATGTGTCCCCTGTCTCAGTCACTTCTCTCCTTGCTGGGACAGATACCTGACACACAAAATAAAGGAAGAAAAGGTTTCTTTAGCTCACAGTTGCTGGAAGTTTCAGTTCACATTCAGCTGGCTCTGAGGCAGCCTGGCACATGGCAGAGGGCAGCCTTTCATGGTGGAGGCAGAGAGCAGAGAGCAAAGGGAGGGGCTTCAGCTCAGGTAGCTGTAGCCTCTTTCCCCAACTCACACTGTAATGCAAATTACTTGCCCCAGGGCAGGTGCAGCATCCACACCCACAGTAATCCATCACAAACTCCAGAAGTGGTCCCATGACTACATGAGGCTTTGGGGGGACATCTAGCCACAAACCATAACACCCCCCCAATCACTTGAGTACTGTCATTAGATCTATAGCCCACTTACATAAACCCAGAATAATTTCATCTCAAAAATCTCAAATGTAATCACAGCTGCAAAGACTTTTTTTCCAAAATAAGTTCATATTAGGTGTTTTTGGAGGTTAGGAAATAATATATTCATGGGGGCGTAGGGAATCAATCAATCCACCGTAATGAGCTTCTGCTTGGGGATTTAAAGTGTATTAGCAAGTCAGAAATTTGTGAAGGAACCGTGGGTAGAGACCATCAGCTCTGAGTTACATCTACCCCCAAAGACCCTCAGCAAAGACCTGTCCTCTCTGGGACAGCAAGATGTATAATCATGAGTGATACTGTGATACATAAAGTCAGAGAAGAGACATCAGCTATGATTTAAAGAAGGCACACTGCATGTCAGGCACCATAGTCATTCTGAGCATTGTCTTTGTAATGACTCTGTAAAATGAATAGCCAGCAGCTACCTATACTACTAGCTGGGAGGTGTTTCTCAAGTAAATCTCTGGGCCTCTATTTCCTTGTCTTAAAATGATCATAACAGCTCATGAGAAACTATTGCTCCTGTCCGAGTGAACTCTGTACCCTTCGACTGATGCTCCCTCTTTCCCCATCTACCCGCCTGAACCTTTTGTAGCCACCGCTATACTCTTTACTTCTGTGATTTTGAGGTTTCTAAATTTCGTGACTTGTATGTGAAATCCCATGGCATTTGTCTCCCTGTACCTGACTTACTTCACTTAGCATAACACTGCTGGATTCTTCCATGTTGTAGCAAATTGTATTTCCTTCTTCTTAAGGCTAAATAGTATTCCTAGTGTATACAAGCCATACTTTTAATTCACTCATCTCATGACCAGTGCTTTGGCTCTTTCCATCTCTTAGGTATTGTGAATAGTGCTCCAAGAAGCATGGATATGTAAGCAACTCACCAAGATGGTGATTTCAATTCCTTTGGGTATATTCTCAGAAGTAGGACTTCTGGATCATATGTAGTTTTAGTTTTAGATTTTTAAGGAACCGCCTTACTGTTTCCTGAAATGCCTGAATGGATTTACATTCCCACCAACAGTGTGCAAGGATCCCCTTTGTGCACACTTTGTCAGCACTTATTATCTTTCTTTTCTTTTATAATAACCAGTCCAACATGTATAATGTGAGAGCTTATTTTCCTTTTAATGATTCATCACATCGCATGGTGACTATAGTTAAAAACAATAATACATTGTATGTTTTAAATAGAAAGTGGATAACAAATGCTCTTACAATGGAGAAGGCAATTATTTCAGACAGTAAGTATATTAATGGGTCTAATTTGATTATTCTACAGTGCATACTTGTAAAAAAAACACATTGTGTTTCATAGAGGTATACAGCTATTAGTTGTCAATTACAAATAAAATAAAAACTTTTAAAATAGTTGGGAATGAGGAGATGGCTCAGTAGAATAAGTGCTTCCCTGGCAAGTGCAAGGGCCTGAGTTCAATCCCCAGTTCCACAAAAAAAAAGTAATAATGCTTGCTTCGAGAGAATCTAATGAAGATAAAAGATAATGTTTAAGAAGTCCCCAGAACAGTGACATATACAGACATACTTAGTAAAAGCTGTTGTCATCCCCACTGTCACCATCACCAGCATCACCATTACTCCTCACTTCATTCTATATTGACATCTGACCTTTGAACTAAAGCCAATTCCTTATCTCCTTTTGTACAGCTGTGTCCCAATGTTTTCATAGAATACAAACAACATGTGTACACTTGGAGTGTTTTTAACTGCGTACATCAAGTTGGTGTTTAAAGGAATCCCTGGGGACTCCTAAAAGCTTCAGATCCCTGGCAGTATGAATATTAATCTTCCAAGGTGTCTGATCTATTCATTTGAATTTATGGCTATATTCTAATTCCTATATTACATGGGGTTCAACTCCTGTCAGCTGAAGCAACCCATGTTTTCCAGCCTTGGGTGTATCTTGTCACACTAACTGGTTGTCTCCTTCTCTGATGTGTAGACAATGTCGGAATTAATTTAGAATGTTTTGGTTCTCCCAACAAACAAATGCAACAACACAAGGGGGAATTGAAAAGGAAATGGGTTTTATCATTAGATAATATCCAAGTGCAGTGAAATTGAAACACAGTCCAGCAGGGAGAGTGGTTGACAGAAGAGGGAAGGACCACACACCCACGCTGGATTCTGCCTCAAGCTTTGGCAGAAGCCCCTGGCTGGGATGGAAAAGGATAAAGGCTTTGGAGTAGAGCACCTGCGGTTCCAGTTTCACTTCTGCTTATCCAACTTGCAGTACAAAGTCTAAAATGAAAGCTCAATATAATTTTAAGATCATATGAATACAATTAAATCAATTATAGGATGTCCTGACAACTAGTGAAACTGGGAGGACCTTCAGTGGTCCACCCAGAAGCCTTCCTTCCCTACCCTACTGCGCTCCTGGAGATAATGTCCCTTAAACAAATGCCCTACTTATCAGAGGAACCAGACATAGTCCTGCTTATCTACTAATAGCGAATACTGACAGTTTGGATCTGAAAGGTCCCCTAATGGCTCACATGGTAAAGGTTTAGCATCCAGCGCAGCAGCGCTCAGAGTTGAGGTGTTTGAAACCTGACTTGCTTGTTGAGGCTCTGAGCTCATCAGTGCACTAATTCATTGGTGGATTCATAACTGAGTGAACAGGTGGGTGGTGTGGGCAATTGTAGGGAGGCAGGGCCTAGATGGAAGCAGGTCGGCAGGAGTGTACGCTGGAAGGGTGCACTCTCTCTCTCTCTCTCTCTCTCTCTCTCTCTGTCACTCTCTCTCCTCTCTCTCCTGTTCTCTCTCAATCACCTTCCCCTCTCCCCATCTTTTCTCTTTCTCCTTCCTTTTTTCCTTCTTTTCCATTTACCATAACTCCAGTTTCTAGGCTCCACCAGATGCCCTCTATTGCAATGTTCTGCTTCACAAACAACCCGAAGACTATGGAATCCAATGACTCTGAACTGAATCCTCTGAAACTGTGATCAAAATAAACCTTTCCTTCCTTTAAGTTGTATCCTTAGGTGTTATAAATGCTAGCAGAATAGGTTTCTTTTCCCCCTAGCTCATAGGACCGGGGCCACCCTGCCCCTTTCGTACTATAGACCTTGCCTCCCAGCCCCTCGCTGTTCAACTGGTCCCACAACACAGTCCCCATGTGAATCTGCATGGTGCACAGTGTCTTTCTCCCTGGCTGTGAATATCTGTAAATAATAACTGCTGCTGTTGATCTTTTCCACCCCATGTTGGGTGTTTTCATTCAGTCCTTCCCACAACCCACAGCCTCACCTTTGGGATGGTTAAAGCACCAGCTGTGTAAATCTGTCAAGCTCTCAGCAATGCTTTCCGCAACTTCCAAGGAACAAATAAAACTTTCCTTGCCAAATACCAAAGCACAAATAACTACAGTAGAACTACACATTCTTTCCCAATATCAACATCAAACCAAGGAAATAAACAGTGCTTTAGTCACTCGCCATCAGTGGAACAAAACATCCGACATCCACAACGTAAAAGAGCGCTTAGTTTGGATCACAATTTCCAGTGCGTCCTATGTGTGGCTGCCTCGCTCAAAGGCAGAAATGGCCTGGTGGAAGGACGTGGCAGAAGACAGCTGCTCACCCTGTGGTGGCTAGGAAGCAGACAGAGAAAGGAGTACATCTCCAGTTACCCGCTTTTTCCAACGAGTTCCTACCTTTGATCTCATAAGACCTATGTATGACACATTACGTCTGAACCATATGAAGTATCCATTGAGTTGGGCTGACTTTTGCTTCCAATTCCTCACTTCCATGCATAAATAGCACCTAGATTCCTGGGAAGGAATCAACAACATTCTTTCTAATGCTAACATTCTGTACATTACTGTTAGCCAGTTGACAGTGGACACAGAGTAAAACTATACAGCTACCCTCACAAAGGATACAAACACACACCAGCAGAGGAGTGTGGTGTAGCACAGGGAAGGCAAAGACACTTCCTCCTGCATGCAGCCTTTAAACAATTGATGGTGCTCCCTGAAGACTATTATGGCAAAGTGCAAGGATCTGGTAGCAGCAGGTTGTGATGAGTCACCGAGGTGCTACAGTTTGGGTATGGTTTCAGGGTGTCTCCCAAGGATTCAGGTGCTAGGAGCTCGATCACCAGTGTTCTGAGAGGTGGCACAGCATTTCAGAGGTTGAGTCCAATGCTTGGCAATGATTCATGGGGAATCATCCGCAGATGAGGTCAATTATGGTCTCAAGGAGCAGGTTCATCACCACAACAGCAAGTAGTTCATGATGATTAAGCTAAAAATGAGTCAATTCGATCGGCTCGGAAGCTGCCTAGGGGATGAGAGAAACACTTCTCGGGGAGTCTGGGTGGGTCATGGAGCTGTGGTCTTGGGTATGATAAATGGTCCCTCAGCCCCTCCCCCCTGGCAGTGTCCCCCTCCTCTGCTTCCCAACCTCCATGAACTAAGCAGATTCCCCTTACACCATACTGTTTCTGCCTGGAAAACGCCCACTGGGGACTTGAGAGCTGAGTGGACAATGGGGCGGGGGAGGACTGAATCCCCTGAAACCATCAGCCAAGGCAAACCTCTCCTCTTTTAGTTGTGAGTGTTGGATACTGTGTCTCAGTGAGCAGAAAGCTGACAGATACAGTACTACAGAAGAGCAAGCTTCCTGTCTCGGCATGTGATCACTCGCTCTCATGCGAGTGCCTGCCAAGCTGCTATCTGTCCTGCTGGGATGCAGCCAGGGGCCACACCAGGATGCGGGACTCACGCTCCGAAGCCTCCAGACAGCACTCTTTCAAATCTCTTTTCTTTATAAAAAGCCTACCCTGAGACACTTTGCTATACCAACCGAAAACAAAATAATATGAAAGTCTATGATTGATTAGCGGTGCCTGTCACAGGGAGAGGAATAGATCAAATCAGCAGTGTGGGGACATACATGCCCGCTTTCCCCAACAGAAAAAAGCACAAAGGCCTCAAACACAGGACTGTGGGATTCTAGTTATATCCTACCTCAGCTCTGCCTCTGGATCTGTAAAATGAAATAATTGAACCTGAGGATCTCTGAGATTCCGCCCTCCTTTCTCTTGCCCAGTGCCTGCAACCTGTTTTCACATTATAACGAGGGCCAGGAACTGAGAGGGAAGCCATCCTGATCATCCTGGCCACCTCGCTAATTGGAGTCTTGTCTGGTTAGCTTTAAAATCTTAGCAGGTCTGTTTCCAAAGGAAGCCTGAAAATCCTAGCAGGCCTGATTCCAAAGGACTGCTGCAAGCTGTATTTGCTCTCTGCAGCAGCAGTTTAAAATACAAAAATAACACCTTTTGTTCCAGCAAGGCTTAGGAACTGAGCAGCAAAACCAAAGAATCCAGTGCATGGGCTTCCCCTGAATGACCTGGGGAGGGGCGCGCCCAGCTCTGCCACAACACAGAAGGAAGACGGGGAAGGGGGTGGCAATTCCACACCCCCTGCTCCGATGAGCTACTAATCCGCAGCTCAGCAGAGGCGAAAAGGCAGCCCAGGTTGGTCTCTCTTCACCAAAGAGCCCCAGATCTCTTTTCAATAAAATGCCTTTAATCGCTTTAAAGATTTTATTAAAAATCTCCCATGGGTCAATTACAAGCAGTGCTTCCAGCCACAATCCATCCAGCAGTGGGGCCCACACCTTCTCTCTTATGCCTCAGCCAGTGGATACTTCTGGGCCTGCTGTCTCTCCTGATCACCCCGGCAGCCTTCACCCCTGCAGCTCTTGCTCACTGTGCGTGCGTGCATGCATGCGTGCGTGCGTGTGTGTGTGTGTCCCTCCCCTGTACCTTCTCTCTCCAGCAACCCTCTCACCTCTCCACCTCTGCAACTTGCTCCATCCACACCTCTATTTGATGTTTTCCTCCTCTCTTTTCCTGCTCTGGTCTGTCTGCCTCCGCTCATCTCTCTTCGCACCATTACCCATCCTGTCCCCTTCTCTACACCAGAGTCCTCAGCTACCCAGGTTCTGTCTTCCTTCCTTCTGCTTTCAGGGAAGCCTGTTCCAACATAAGGACTGTTGTGCCTTATCAGAAATTCCTTGAAACTCTCCAAACTACTTTTCGCACGAGATAACTTATTTATAAGACCTTATTACCATAATTAGCACAAACAATTTAAAATAGTTATCAGAGCCTCTGGTTCCTGGAAACCGGTACACAGAAATTAGTCAGTATTCTCCCCTTGGCTGTCCCATCCCAGAGGAACACACACACAAACAAATACACACACACACACACACACACACACTCCATACCACAGCTAATACAACTCAAAATTGGAAAACACCAAAGAATATCACCTGAAATTGTATATGTAAATTTCCATTTTGTAAAACTAATGCATGCCTTGCCAGGAGCATTACTGAAATACATTGTAGAACATCTCTCCCATTGACATGAAGCAGTGTTCATTCGGTTAACAAGTACATATTAGGGATCCATTGATTCCATGATATATGAGTAGGAGACCAGCTTTCCCCTCAGTGCTGGATAAAACAGGCATTCAAATAGGATATAAATCTATTTATGGTAAAGGCAACAGCAAAGAGGACACATAGGGGTGCTCAGAAGGATCTACATCATGATGTCTAGTTTTAGTTCTCGAAGTGTTAGATACAGGCCATTTATTGAAGCGAGACATGGCATTTGGATTAATGTTCTATGTTTTCCAGGACATTAGTTTAAAGCATTTCTCTTAGGACCCAACTGTTTGGACCCTCACAAGCACAGTGCTGGATACACTGAGGGTCCTTGATGTGCCTTTGTAAGTGGACTGCATAGTTCCAATGCCCCTAAGTGAGCAGCCATCTTGCCAAATGGCCTTTCCAACTGCAGCACCCAGCCCACCCCTGACCCCTAGCATATGTCCCATGCATGTGTGATGGATGAATATCTGGGTGAAGCAGGAAGTAGAGGCATCATACCCTTATTTAATGGACAATGAAATGAACAGAGAAAACATCATCCCATGACTACGGACACCAAGCTAATTACCAGAACTGTTGAAGATACGAGTAGTTGTTTCACTATGGGATTCCATCCATCCAATGCGTACCTTCTTCTCTTAAACATAGACATGCCTTTACTTACTCCAAAGGACCAGGCCTTCCAAATCCATTAGCAGAGATCTGTCTCTGTATCACCTCATCAAATAGAAGCAGCAAAACCTGATAATAGGAGTTTTCAAGTCATTCTGCCTGAACATCTCATCTACTTATATCTGTATGGCTTTCAGAATCAAACCTTCCAATTCATTCATTCATTCGTTCATTCATTCAGTCAGTCAGTCAGTCAGTCAGTCAGTCAGTCAATGAGCTCTTACCCATGTTGGAGCCTTTCCCTGCCATGCTATGTCCCATTGGACACAGAGTTAGGACTTGCCTTGCTCTGAGCAGTCAACAGTCATAAAGAGACCATGTCATCTAGAGGCCTCTTGCCTCTTTCATGAGCTGTTCTTCATGGAAATCACATTTAGTATATATTTTGGCTAGATTTCCACCCACCTCTTCCTTTGGAAGCATCACTTGGAATGAAGTTAGCTGCGCCAACGTTTCTCAGCCCTAGCCACATATTGAAATCATCTTAAGGCGCTTAAAAAGAAACTCTCATCACAGCCCTGATCCCTGAGTAAGTTAATGACAGTCTCTAAAGTAGAGAAGAAATATCACAAGTTTTAAAAGTGCCCATGCAGTTATAGCACACAGGCCCGCTGGTAGCCACGGAGCCAACTGCTTTCACAGCATTTTCTCAATAACGGGGCATAGAAATGTCACTGCATCAGGGGCCATGGTAGCCTTTGGTGCTCATTGGCTGCACATGGGACTTTGGGCAGCTCATTTCCTTTTGAGAGATCAAGGAGCTGAAGTAAGAGATCCAGGGGGCCTTTCCCTACAGCCCTCGTTTGCGAGCAAATGGAACTTCTAGCCCACTTACAGACCCTTCCTCCCCAAAACATGCGCATCTGCAGTGGAGCATCTCTGTCACCAGCTCCCTCCCAGGCCTCCACAATGACGAGTCACATGGGAGAGAAGGCCCTTGTTCACCCCAGAGCATCCCTCCCCACAGCATCAAAATGGAAATATCTGTCCATTAAAACTCTCAAGAGCTACTAATAAATGCTCCCCAGCAATGGCTGCATGTCCCCTCTCCTGCTTGCCATCGCAGCATGCTGGGCCCTGCAGCACCCTTGAGACCACTAAGAGATGCTCAGCCTTCCTGTTCTTCACATGCCAGAGATCTGCTTCCCCCAACTCCAAACTGGAGTTCACACATTGTTTCCTCTCTCCTCTTAAGCCATGCATGTGCTGCACAGTAGTCATGCCCTGCCTGAGGCCCTGGCTCTTCATCCTCCACCTGTACTTGGACCAATCTGTCCAGAAATTTCTTTTCTGCTTCTAGGTAGTGGCAAATCCAGCTCTTTCACACCTCCCAGAAGCCTCTCACATCTTGGAGTATCCAAACACAACAAGTCAGGGTTGTCCCATGCCAAGTCTATATTCCCTGTGAGTCATGCCTTCATCCTGACATGGGCCATCTCCAGCCACTGCTGGCTCAGGGAAGGCTCTCGCACCTGCTCTGGAAAGCACCCTTTACCCCAGGGTCTGAAAAGATGGAGGACAGTGTGGTTGAGCCTTCCAGTCCCTCGGCTAAATCATCTATATTAAACACCTCTGTTCCTCAGCATTCTACTATTGTTACAAAATACCCAACATAGTCAGCTTGTAAAGAAGGCTTATTTAGTTCATGATTCCTGAAGTTTCAACCCATAAGGAATTGGCCTCATCACACTGGATCTGTGGTGAGACAACGAATGCATTGTGGCAGATGCCTGTGGTCGGGGAGGCCTCCTCACCTCATAGTGGCCAGGAGGCAGAGAGGAGGAAGGGCAAGGGCCTCATAATCCTGTTCCAAGGCAGACTCCCCACAGGGACAACTTCCTTCCTAGGCTCTGCCTTCTAAAAGCTATACCACCTCCTGGGAGCTTGGGGAGGTCAGGGCCAAGCTCCCCATATGTGAGCCTTTGGGGTACAATGAAGATCCAAGCCATAGCAGCATCCATCCCGGTTCTCCTCCCCAAAGCTGGTGGACACACAGGGTTCCCTGGATAGCACTGAACTTAGAGAGGTTACCACCATCCTGTATGTCCTGCTTCTCAGACCTGGCTATTCCAACTAATAGGACAATGGAACCTGTCCTACCTGAGAGAGGATCTCCTTGCAAGTGTACTTTGGATTCAGCTTTGAGTATGGTCCTCACCACTAAGAAAGGGATATAAATGCTGAGTTCAGGGTGCATCCAGGGAGGCCTTGTTTCCATGACCTGAGTGAAAGTTTTACCATCATTCCTGATGAGACTCACACCAATGCCAGCCTGAGCAGGGTCCTGCTTTCCATAGAGATCCAAAAGGAAAGATGACCCCAAAAGGGGTCAGGCCCTCACTCACAACCCAGGCCCATTCTTAGGCCTATCCACCCAGTCCTTAACCAGAGCCAGTGGCCTGGATGCACATCTCATTTATCTTTCCACTAAGTGTGCCAGTTTGGACAGTGAGTTTACATCTTTAGGCATCGGTTTTGTTTTCTCTAAAGTGATTTTAATAATGTCTACCTCATGGGATTGTGAGAAATCACTGAAAACCATAAGTAAAACACTTATTGATTATATTTAACTTGACTCATGTCCAAAGTTTTCCTGTTAATTCTTTATTGACTCAAAACAGAAATCCGAGTTCCCAGGGGGGCCCATCACACTTATCATTATATCTACAGCACCTAGGACAGGCGGGCACTTGGCAGGCCCTCAGTGCATGTCTGTAGAGTGACTAAAATTGAATTAATCAGGGTTGGGGGAGATTCCATGGCAACTTAACCTTCAGTAGTAGAGATGTGACCAGCTAAGACATTTATGGCCTAAGGCAGAAGATAGATATGGTAAAAATTCAAGACATAACGAAAGTACAATCTGTCATAATATTGCACATGTTGTTTGCAAGTCCAGAGTTTAAATCAATCAAGAATTTATTTAAATACATTAAAATTGGAATACTAACACATGCACAACTTCTTGCATTGTGATATGATCCCAGTAAGATTCTCACCATAGGTACATAACCATAGGTCCTCTAGGTCATAGGTAGACAATCATAGGTAATTGGATCGCTTAAAGGACTGCCTGGTGTTAAGGTTGGCACATAATATGTGCCCAAAAAGGTTTATTGTGTTGAAAGCTTGGTTGCTAATGGTATTTGTGGAGATGGATGGATTGTGAAGGCTCTCAGGTCATCAGTAATCTATTGATAAGATCTTCATTGGATTGCATTATTGGAAATCAACAGTTGAAGGGAATAGGGACTAGATCTGAACACCAGCCTCCTCCTCTCTACCTCTCTTGAGCTTTCTAGAGCTCCACTTCCCAGCTACGAGGAAGTGAGCATTTTTGCTTTACCATATCCTGCCTCCATGCTGTTCTGCCTCACGTCAGATCCACACCAGTGGAAAGAGCTGGGCTGAAACCTCAGATGCCATGACCCAAAATAAATCTCTCCTCTTCGAAGGTGTTATCCTCAGGTGCTTTGTAATAGCAACCAAAATCTGACCAACACATCCAAGGTACTGGGGAAGCACTCTTTCTGGACGTGCCTCTGGGAGTGTCTCTTCCACCCTCCTCTTCTCAGTGGTGACACACACCTCTTCCACCTTTGGACATGGGAACTCAAGGCTCTTTCAGCTTGCACACTCTAGGTCTCTCAGTGGCTTCCTGAGATGTTGAGTCCGCAAATTACATCACTGGCCTTCCTCTTTCTGAGGCCTCCACACACTGACTGAGACACACACACACACTGTCCCAGTTTCCAGCCTGCAGATGGCCTAGTGTGGAATTTCTCAGCCTCCATCATCATGTGCAACAATCCTACTGATGAACACCCTCTCGTATGCTGTATCTACACCTATACCTCTGGGGAACCCTAGTACCTGCAGTGGCCCTTCCAATGCAAATCTATTCACCTCATTTTAAGATTCCCCATTCTGTTCACATGACTTAGGGCTACATCCTCCACCTAGGCCCTGCCTGCCTCTCCCTTCTTACATCCTATCTCTCTCTTTCCCACTAGACACAGTATTATTACAACTGCTTATTTAGAGGCCTCTTTCCATTTCATCTAAAAGTTCTATGTGGGCAAGAATTAGTTCATCTCATTTATATCACTACTGATTGTCATGATACCAGGTATAGTTAAAGAACTCAGCGAGTACTTTTTTAAATAAATGGTTCATATGAAGAATAATTTACTAACACTTGGAAAGAATGCACCAGCAGCTATAGAAGGTATAGAACCCAAATTCTGCTTTAAACGCTTAGTCTTTTCTACATGGTAGATGGAGAGTCCCCTCTTGGGTTACTATAATTATTGGCTTTTTCAATGTCCAAAGTGACATCATGTACTACGTGATGTTTGACAGACTGGTGGGCCATATATATGACAGTGGTCCCATCAGATTGCATTCCCTTGTTACAACCTGGGTGTCTTAGTTTATGTAACTACACTCACTGTTTGATGGATAGTCAAAGACAAAAGCACCTATCAGCACATTTCTCAGAACATATAACCATTGTTAAGGGATGCATAACTGTAATTAGGATTGGAATAGCTCAGCATATTGGTGGAAAATCTGAGTAGGAATCCTGAATTTCCCAGGAGGTTATCTCAGGTTCTACTGCGAGTTCCTAGACACAAATGTCCCAGAAGTCAGCCCTGCTCATCTGGACTATTGGCCTCTAGCAGTATCTAATGCAATGAAAAGTCGCTCCACAACTCAGCACTGGGAATGGCACAGCAAGTTGCCTTTCCATTTCCCCTCTCTCTGATATGTTTTCTTTTTCAGCCAACAAGTGTTCTCATTTGAGACTACAGAAACAGCATTCTAACTTCTGAAGATCACAGGGAAAAGAACCTAAGACTGAAACATGGGGGAAGGCTGAGTACTGCCTGTGGGGACATGGAAAAGACTGTGTTGAATGGATCATTTTATTTTTATAAGTATATTTTTTTTAAAAATAAATTAGTATTTCATTTTTTAAGGAAGTTAGTTTGTGGTCAATCTTTCCACCACCCTTGTTCTACTGTGGCTTTCTCCTGAGTACTTAATTATCATTTAAAATACCATAACATTTTCTTAAGTTTGTCACAAGATCCATCCCCATAACAGCAATATACATTACTTGAACAGAGTGATAATTTTATCTTTTGTTCACAGTTATATCCCAAGCCCCTACTGGCACATAGTAGATGCTGGGTAGCTATTTGTTAAATAAATTAGTTGGCATGTGGCTACCACAACCTTTTGTCACCATTATATAAAAGAAAAAATGATAGTCTAAACATGTTTATTTCTTGAGATTATCCTTCAAACTCAAATGTGGTTTATTCTAATTTAACCAAGATTTTAAGTCAAATGAAACTAAAATGGACATTGAATGCAATGTCTATCAGTGAATTGAATGCAGTGTTAATCAATGAATGCAGGAAATTTCCAGGTGTCTACTTATATAAGATCAAGGAGCTATTTTAAGATCAAGTATCCTCATGAAGAAGGACTTAGATGTAGGCAAGAAGGACCTGTTCATGGATAATATCAAATGTTGTCTGTTATTGACAAAAGGTGCTAGAAGTGTTTCTTAAAAAAATGGATTATCAGGCCATGGAGGAGCTTTGGAGGGTGGTAGTCCAGGAACCTGCAAGTTCGTGGAAACTAGGTAGAAGTCAGACTTCCATGCAGCCAGTATAAAACTAAATGTATTTTTCTGAGTCAGAATAGTTTCTGATTCAAAATAGTTTCTGATTTGAAAGTTCAACCTTTTAGACCCATAGTCTACCATGGATGGGAATCATTTATTCCATAAACACATATGGAGTGCTGAGTTTCAAGGTTCTATCCTGTGCTGGATATGCAAGAACAGAATAGTTTAGGACCACTAACCCAATGCTCTTGTGATACTCATTAGCTTTACTTGATTTGATTTATCATTTGATTTTTTCATATGTAAGTGAATTCATATTATTAGCAATAATAGATGTTTAAATATTCTGTGACTGAGACTTTGCCCATCCTATGGATAACCCACTACTATTATGGACTACTGGACTATATTGGACTGTATTGGATTATTTTGCCAAATTTATGCACCTACAATACTTAAATGGCAATGGAATACCCATCTCTGACAAAACTAAACAAAAAAGGGGGATACAAAAGAAGGACCATTTTGTATTTGTATACAAAATAGGATAGATATACAGCTACTTTCTCTTAATTTAATGAGAAGAAAGATTTGTAC
>NDGN011479993.1:8209-18556 GCA_002564285.1 Tympanoctomys barrerae
AGGTAAATTGCCTAGAAGATAAGCCAGCACACACCTGGCTAGGTCACTGTGAGGTGGGGAGTCCCCACGCTGCACTGAGACTTCAGCCTCATGCCGGTCTCCTCCTCGGGACTGGGCTGCACGCTCCAGCGTGTGCAGGCCGGATCCAGGCTGCACGACGCTGCTCCACGCAGGCCACGCCTCCTTCTCCCTTCTGCTTCCTTTCAAGTGTCTTGTGGCTATGCTACACCGGGCCTTGAGGCTTGGCATGTGTTACTGAGATTTTCAGTTGAGAATTTTTACTGATCATTTTACTAAGCATTTTTGGAGATTTTTACTAAGCAAGTAATTGATGGGGCAGGTTCTAGCTGTGGCTGTAAGCCAAGTCTGAAGCATGAGAGGGCGGTGTGCTCCAGGCGCCTGACTCTGCGGTAAGGCAGAAGCTAATGAAGCGGGCACCGAGGAGGGAGACGGCGTCCTAGCAAGGTAGACGAAAATGCAGGACAGTGGTGGCCCTCGGCACTTAGGAGGAAGAGATGAAGGGCAGGACCTTAAGGCCTCGTGCGGGGACCGCGGGAAGCCCTGTAAGGCTGAGCGGGGGAGGGGCTGAGTGCGTTCCGACGAGACACGGGGTGGTCCAGGCTGGGTGCAGGAGCAAGTGGGCGATGCTCTGCGAGGAGCAGGCGGTGGCAGATCCAGGTCTCTCGGACAAGCAGAGCCTTGTCCCGTGAGCAGGTGCGAAGATTCTTAGGGAGCCTTTACAAGTTACAATCTTTACAAGTTCCTCTCTGATGAGTGACAAAAGTGTGGGCAAGAATTCTGTGCAACGGACATTCCAAAGGTATGTTACAGAGGTGTGCTGCGCGGCCGCCTCCGAGCTGCAAGGACAGGCGCCGCATAGCAGAACAGCATAGCAAAGATGACTCAATCCCCAAATTGTTTCTGACATTATTAGCCATTTATCAATAGGGACAAATGGATAAAGATGCTTCTGTACTAGAGTTTTCAGCACATGCATATGAAGTTTAGTCTTCTGTACTGTAGCTTTCAAATACTGCAGCAGAAAAGTCAGTTAAGTTCCCTTGCACACAGACAGCTTCCTGCTGTCGACCGCCCTGTCTTCAGGGGTGGAGGCTGCACTATCTGACCTGCCGTTTTCACCCCAGAGGCACGGGAATCGGGGCAACACGGGGATGGGAGGCCTGTGTGGCTGAGGTAATCACGCCAGGTGGAAGTGGACAGGGTGAAGAGGCACTGGCTGTAGGGCCCTGGAAGTGGAGACGGAGTCAAAGACACACTCTGGCCTCTCCGGAGAGAGATCAGTCCCTGCCATAGTTACTTTTCTTGTAGCTCAGATAAAATACCCGACAGCCAAAGTTAGAGGAAGAAAGGTTACTTCAGCTCCCCGTCTGTAGAGGTTTCAGCCCCTAGGTGGCGGGCTCCATAGCTTCATGCCCTGGAGTAGGACAAGCCAGAAGGAAGTCTGAAGCGGCCAGCCACGACAGCAGCCCTTCTCGTCTCCTACATTCCGTCAGGCACCCGCCGTCCGGGCAGGCATGACCTTCCCATTGCCACACTACACCAAGCCAGTCTGTGGGCTGATCTCGGCGCACGCCCCTTAATCCCAGCTCACACACTGCAGATCCAGCGCCTTGGAAGAGCTGTGCCTGTGACCTCAGGAGGCCTGGAGGGGACAGTGACAAGCAAGTTGTAAAGCCTTACTTTGTATGTGAATCTGACAACTTGCATTACTAAAAATCAGAAACTCAAATATTGAGTTTAAATCTTTGATAATCACTGAAAATAGCATACAAATTCAACACATGAAAAACTATGTATTATCTGGTTTGGGCTTGTGACAGTTTTGCTTGCAGGGATTGTGTGAGCCTGGCAGTGTTGTGCATGGGCTACCCTTAGGCTCACCAGATGAGACCCTGGAAGCTTTTGTTCATCCGCAACCCATGAGGTGCACACACTGCATTTGTGGGGGGACAGTCAGAGATGTGGGCCTGGTTCACGAGGAGGCAGCTGCCTACTGTGCTGGTGGCCTGAGTCTTCACCTGCCTTTGGGGAGTCCAGCTTGCTGCTGCACAGCAAGGTGTGAGGAGCAAACCCAGCCCCACGTTGGCATGTCAGGTGTCCATGAGAGGAACAGGAAAGCTCTGACGCTCCACCTTCCCGGCCTGGTCCTTTATCAGGACAACCTGGACGGGTGGGGTGGGACTCAGGCTTTACTGTTCTACAGCTTCTAGGAGATTCTGCTGCAGATGTGCTTGTGAGTTCGACGTGGGCCCAGGAGGGCAGAAATGCTCAGACACTGTCCAGGTCATGGTTCGGGAGACCCATGTAACCTGGAGCAGAGTGGGTGGGGTCACATGACATAGAGGCTGCGGGCCTGACAGCTGCGTGTTGCTTTTTAGCAAGCTGCTGTGAGGATAACGAATGTGTTCAGGGCCCAGCAGTTGAGAGTCTGGAAGCTCAAGCTTAATCCTTCTGAATTAAATTCCTTCCCATCATCATTTCATTTCACATAATGATGTCTGCCCAGAACTTCTCCCAGGTGAGGCCCTTGTTTCTCTCATCCAGGTCATTTCCTCGCTCATCTGCATGGGCTTCCCTTCTTCAAATGCCAGGTGCTGCTTGTCCACAGTCACTGAAACCCTAGATCTCCTGGCCAGCTTTCCCTGAGTGATCTCATTCCTGGGTGGGAATCCACGTGAGTGTGACCGACCTTGCCCTGTGGCAGGCTTTGTTCTTCTGTTTTGCTACAAAGAATAATTTAATGATGCATCAATTCCCTTGGCTCACTATCTTTCTTTCTTTTTTTAAATGTCTTTGGTACAGGGTCTCAGCACACAGCTTAGACTCCCAGTGATCCTCCTGTTTTCAGCCTCCCCACTGCAGGGATTCTAGGTGTGCGCCACCACTCCCAGTCACTGTGGCCAGCTCAGCTCCCCCAGGGGTGGGGCTGGCACAGCATGTGGTTCTGGGGCTCGAACCCTGGTCCCAGAGCTGGCCTGAGCAGGTGCTTAGTCCGCGGAGCTATGTCGCCGGCCTTTGGCTCACTATGCTTCTGTGGAATACAGTACAGCGTTATCATTTCCACTGAATGCTGCTTGAAATCTTTAATTTAGTATTTACCACCAGCTTGCTTATTAAGAAGGGAATGCAAGCTGTGGAAGTCTGTAGGGTCACTGATGGGACTAAAGCTAGAAGCCAGACACTTCAAGGGAAGATAAATGATTGAATTTTAGAATCTATGGACTACATAAAAACTTAAATGCTGAAATTTTGTTGGTTTTTCTCTCTTCATTGTCCTCATCATGAATTAGAAAGCCCTGGAACAGAGTGTGGTGCAGGTTAATCGCTGTCCCCCGGGCCAGATTCCTCTTCTGCCCGCGTCTGGAGATCGCACTTCAGTGGCACTCGCAGTGAAGTGAGGCCACCACCTGCTCTCCTGAGGGAGAGGAGGAGGGCACAGTGCTCCCAGCTGGGTCACAGCGTCTCTGTCCAGCCGTTTCTGGTCTCTTTGCTCACCTGTGGGCAAACGGTGGACCTGAGAGAAGGGGTGAGCTACAAACAGGAGGCTCTGACCCTTGAAAAACTGGCCTAGCATGAGGAAACATCACTGGGGACTTCCTCAAAGTAAGCGATAAGCTGCCATTGTGCAAAGCCACGGGGATTTGGAGGTTTATTCATTAGGACTGCTCATGAATTATTATTATTATTATTATTATTAAATTTCATGTATTTGGTACAGGGTCTCCCTATCAGCTCAGACTCATAGTGATCCTCCTGTCTCAGCCTCCCCAGTGCTGGGATTATAGGTGTGCACCACCACGTCCGGACTTGGCCCACTCCCAGGTACCTGGGGGAGGAGCTGGCACAGCATGTGGAGCCAGGGATCGAACCCCAGCCCTGGGCTTGCCTCAGCAGGTGAACAGTCCACTGAGCTAACTGCTGGCCCCTTATAAGCACTGCGTTTTACCCCACGTGGCGCTGAGGCATCTCTAGGACTGCCCAGCAGTATACCCGGCACTTCCTTCATGCCATGCTCTGATCGCCCACTGCTGTGTCCCACCGTCTCTGCTCGCCCACCCTCAGGGACGGCATCGCTGGGTGACCTGGTGCGTGTCCCTCTGCTGTGGAAATTCTCCCACGCTCAGGACTTTCCGTCACTTTACTACTTAAGGATCTCTGGCATTCTCTGCAAGATGCCTGCATCTAGTCCAGACAGCGCTTGCCTCCAGTTTACACACGGAGCTGCCTGTGCACGCCGTCCTCCCGGGCCACCCGCATTCGTGGTATGCTTCCGTTCACTGTTTTGTTTTTGAGCTTCTTATCTTCTTGTGTTGTGATTTATTTGCTTTCGTATCCTTTCATTACGGTGCGTGCTGAAATAATAACACTGTGTCATTTTGAGTGTGAGACAAATAACTACCTGAGCCGCGGCCCTGGAGCTGCGCCCCCCAGGCGGCGCAGGGGCTGCAGGCTGAGGGCACTGGGGGCGCTGGCGCAGGGCCCTGCAGGACCCGCTGGGCCCGCTGTTGGCGAGCAGCGGAGAGAAGCGAGGTAAGTGGAGAAGCTGAGGGAAGACGCTCGCGCAGAGAGAAGGTAACCAACGACGAGGAGCAACCTGGAGCTCAGCCTCAGAGGAGCGCCTGGCGCGGTGCGCCCTTCTCCCGGGCGGGAAGCCTCTCCGCTGTGTCTCGCGCTGCACAAGCAGGCGGCGCTGCTCAGGCAGAGCACCCATCAGCGCCACCTGCCCGCCTTCCCTCACGGTGCGCGGCAGAGCACGTGCGGAGAGCATCTGCCGGAAGGCCCTGCGGTGGAGCGTCAGACAGACATCCGCCACGAGGGCTCGGGCTGTCTGATCTTCTGGCGGAGTAGAGCCGGCTCCTGCTTTCGCTCCCGGAAGCCCAGCGCTTCATTTCAGCCCACTTCCGGGACCCCGGCCGAGCTCGCCCCGCGGGCAGTGGGGCTCACAGGATGAGTGGGTGCCCGGAAGAGCGCGCGGGGTGCTGGGCCTGGAGGTGCAGGGCGAGGTGCGGGGCCGCGTCGAGCAGCACAGCAGCTGAGGGAGGCCTCGCAGCTAGGGCCGCCGGGTCTGCCTCCGTCCCGCGCTGGAGCGGAGCGAGCGCTGAGGAGCCGGCCGGGCGGCGTGCAGCGGATACGGCATGCATCCGGCGGGACGCGGAGATAGGACACAGCGCCACCCGTGCTCTGTGGGTCTGAATGACGGCGTCCGCAGGCTTTACTCTTGCTTCTGTTGGGCAGTGACTGTGGACTCAGAAAGGGTTCACGGTTCCAAGAGTGCTGCCCTCGGCACGCAGCCCCATCGCAGACGCCCGTACTGCCAGGTCACGTGGTCAGAGCTGGGCATGCGCCCTAGCGCATCTCTGTCTCCAGAAGGTGGTCTTATTCAGGTCCAGCCTTTAATTCGCCTGCACTCGTGTGTGTGTGTCTGTGTGTGTGTGTGTGTGTGTGTGTGTGTGTGTGACGCTTTCACTTTCCCACCAGGGGAATTACAGCATGGGAGGTATCGCCTCGATGGAGCAGAAGGTCAGAAAGCAAATCCTCCCAACAGTGCAGAAGAGTGAGCACCCAGCAGCCGGGAGCACAGCGCTGTCGCGGGGGAGACTTTGTTATGGCTTGGAGGAGTGGATGGACGGTGCTGATGGGCGGTGCTGGGTCACAGCCCCATGCAGAACCCAGGCCTCCTGCTTCCCCACTAGTCCAAGATTTGTATTTTTAGACCAATTCTTTTTTCTAATGTACAAAAATGCTGTTCCTTTCTTTCTTAAAAATGCATTTAGTACAGGATCTACAGGGTTTCACTACATAAGTCATACTCGTAGTGATTCTCCTGTTTTCAGCCTCCCAAGCACCGGAATTACAGGTGCACACATCCCCCCCCCCCCCCCCGCACGCTGGGGGTAGAACAGGCTCGGAAGGCAGGGGATTGAACCCCCGGCGCCTGCATCTGCTTAAACAGGCGCTTTAATCCACGGAGCTATCTGGCTGGCCCCCAAAAGTGCTGTCCTTTCAACATGCCCATGTGTACTTTCTGGTGGAAGGGAGAAGATAGAGCCAGAGCGCAGGAAAGTGCGAACAGGGCAGACAGTGAGGGTGCAAAGCGGGTGGACCTGGCCTCACCAGAGGGCCGCAGGGGTACAGGGACAGTCACGTAGGTCAGCCTGGCTCCACTCAGCTCTGTTCCTGTTGGGTGAAATTCCAAAGACAACAATCTCTTTTTCATATTAGAGGCCATTTAAAAACCCTCGGTTTGGGGAGCCTGTCCAGAAATGGGTTCTCACCACTATGTTTTAGATTGAGAGAAATGCTAGGACTATTTTCCAAGACTGCAGTTCTCCCCCTTGACTGGACCCAACACGGGGATCGGAGGCCTGTGTCGCCAAGGGTCAGGAAACTGCTCCTCCCGCTTCTCTCTTCAAAGCCCATATCTACTGGGTAGTCAAACCTGGCACAGAGCTGGTGCATCGCTAGCTGGTAAGGGGATCAGGGCACAGTGTCAGAGCATCTTCTAGAGGACTGTGACCTCACTTGTCACCTGGCTTGGGTGGGTTGAATTCCCTTTCCATTCTAGCACTCTCCAAAATAAAAAAAAGTCATTTTATGAATTCCTTTGTCCCTGTATACCGCCGCACACTTCTCTGCTCAGCCCTAGGAACGACAGCGGCCCAGAGTGAGTGTGCAGGGTATGTGCTGGGTGCATGGCCAGGACAGCCTCAGGTGTCAGGACCCTTGGGTGAAGGGCTTTTAGGGGTTTCTAGAACCCAATACAGTAAAATACATAAGCGCATTATTAGCAAATCTTTACAGCTTTGCCATTTTTCTTTTAATTTTTAGATTTAAAAATACATAGTTTAGTCTTTCTTGGATTCAGTATCTTTTCTGTAAATCTAAAACCTGAACTGCTAAAAATCAATGGTGTTGGTTACTAGGAAAACTAGGCACATACCTCATGTAGCCATATTTCACGTTCAACTTTTCTTTACTCTGTAGCTTCTTTCATGAATTGTGAATGTATTTTCAACAAAATTACTAAAAGGCACATTGCATTGAGCTTGCCCAAGGATTTAATCCTATTGGTTTACATGAGATCTGAATGCAATGGACCGAAGCTAACAGGTCCTGCTTAGTGTGCGAGGTGGCAAGCATCAGGGCCGGCTGTCCCATCCATGTTACTGAGGAACAGCTCAGGGCCCCGAGCGTTCAGAGCCTGCTCAGATGCCACATCTAGTGAACAGGTGTCAGCTGCGCACACGTGGGTGGCCCCGGGCTGGGGCAGCGGCCTCGGCCTGGTTCCCTGCCGCTACGCTCAAGACGACAGAAGCTCTGGCAGGAGCTTTCTGGCTGAGCAGCGGGGCAAGGGCTGGACATTTGCTTGCTGAGCCTCCTCTGCCTCACGTCGCAGATCCAGCTTCACCGGAGGCAGCCCCACCCGAGCAAGAGCTGCGCAGCCTCCCAGGCAGCGCCTCACTCCTCTGCAGGAGAATCAGCAGGGAGCTGCCGCCCACGCACCCTGCCCGCCTGCTCATTTTGTTTGCTTATTTGGTCTGCTTGGGCCTCTTTTGAAACCGGAGCCTGTGGCTGGTGAATCAGCTCGGCCTCAGCGGTGAGCATCGTGGGCAGAGCTGGGTTTTGCGTGCCCCACGTGCCCCCATTAATCTGGAAGACAGATTAACGCGGAGAGGAGGTTAGAGCAGAGGAGTGTGTGCGTCTGCGAGTCGGCTAGGAGACGCAGACCCGATTTCCACAACTTGTCCGGATGTGGCTAATTCTCTGCACAGTGTAGCTGTGTGAAATGGATCGATTCAATTACATTTCTGCTATGAGCCGTAAGATAATTTTGTGTGACCAAGACAGTCCTCGAATATAAAAATTAGCAAGGCTAGGTTTCTTTTTAGTCAACAGTTCTGTGTTGGGGGTCTTTGTAGGTCTTCTTCCCTTTCTCTTGTCAAGTAATGTTTATACCATAATGACCATATTCGTAATAATGTGTAATTACTTAATACCCAATTTCTCTTGATAATTTAAGCCCTTGAATGTCACAATTCAATAGATAGTTTAATGGCAAAATTTAAAAATAAAAGGTTTTGAGTGAAGAAAATAAAACAAAATAGAACAAGCACTGTTATCCCCAGACCATTCCTTCCTTAGAGCATTAGAACCCAAATATCTTAGGTTGATCAGGAGAGGTCTCAGATCATAGTTGGCTGGCGCAGCGACAGGGCAGCAGGGCAGGGCGACATCACACAGGAGAAACAGTGTCTGATGGGACGTCGGCAGCGAGGGCGCAAAGCAGCGCAGCGGCGGCGGCGGCGGCAGCCTCTCCCCTCCGGCCTCCAGCCAGCTGCGTCACGCTGGTGATGCCCCTGTGCCCAGGCCGGGCCTCCCAGCGCTCATGCTGAGGACGATGCCGAGTCCACTGCGGACAGTTTCGTAGCCACACCCTTAACGCTGCATCAGACACCTGGGTTCAGCTACTTCTCAAGCACTAGGTGAGCCTGCCTGAGTCTCTGGGGGGACGTTTAGATACAAGTCATAACATAATGTAATATAAATAGATAAATAAAGAAGTAAATAAGTAAAACACAAATAAATACTAACGCTGTAAGGAATAACCATCAGCTTTTACTTAGACCTGTCATGAGTTTTTGTATAAAATGTATTGTTTTTAATTTACATGTTACTGCCATATGAAAAACTTGGTTTTGTATCAGATTTGCTATTTTTGGTTTTATTTTTATTAGGGACCATTTTAAACCAACTGAAATGTCAATACACTTTGGTATTTTGGGAACACAATTAGGAGAAGAACAAAGACACCAAAACAAAGCTGTAATACCTGGCAGAAGATTTATTTATAGCACATCCAGATATTAAGTGTTGGGAAAGCCCTGACAAATGGCAAAGCCAATTCCCACGTGTGCAGACACTTGTCATTTTGTTCAAGCAACTTAAAGACCGTAATCCTAGTATATGTTAAATCTTTCAAGCTTTCTGTCTCCTGTTCCCCTGGGGGTCGTAATGAAAAGGGCAGTGAACTAAAGGCAAGGCTTGAGCTGGTTGTGCGGGCGGGAGCCCGGGCTATAAAGCCCTTATAATTTCGCCTGATCTATAAAACAAGGCTGGCACCTGCTTCTGCTACCCCTCAGCACTGTGAACTATCACATGGAAGTGTATGGAGAAGTCCTCTGAGGATAGAAAAGTGCTAAATGAGTAATTATTTCATGTAGCAGTCTGGGCTGCAAGAGCTACCTTTCCCTTCACAATAAATTGCCCCAACATTTAGAGGCTGGCTGACAACAGTGAGCAGGTCGCAGCTTCTTAGGTCAGGAATCTGATTTCTCATAAGCTGTAGCTCAGGGTCAGCTGCGCCTGCCCATTTAGGGCTCAGCTTGGCAGGAGTCTGCCCCCAGGGGAGGGACGTGGCTGCTGAGAGGATCCGGGTCCTCCTGGGTCTGCGGTGGCGTAGGCTGGTGCCACTGTCCCACGTGCACGCTGAGCGTGCCTTCCATTCTCCTGTATGAAGCTGCCAAACATAAATCAGGCACCTTCATCAAAGTTTCAAGTTTGGAGGGAAGTAGCAGACAGCAACATAAAAGTCTCCTGAAACCTAAACATGGAGGGGCTGGGTGCGGCTCGGGGGTGGCGCTCTTCCTTGCGAGCCCAAGGCCCTGGACTCATCCCTAGCAGACACACAAAGCCTGGTCCTTGTACTCGGTCATTTCTGTTCACCAGAAACAAGATTCCGGGTGGCCCCGGCTGCAGGGAGGGACAGCTTGAGTCTGTAAGTATCCGGCGTGGGGAGCCCACACTGGGTCACCCAGGAGCTCGGTGGTTCCCTGACCCCCGGCGTGTGGGCTTGGCTCACCGGAGGTCAGTTGGAGGAGCTCCTTCTTCTTGTAATCTGCCCTCAAAACCAGCCCAACCTTCTGCACACAAGTCACCTAAGATCTCCTTCTACGCACTTTCCTTAGACCCCTCAGGTAGAAAGGCTCTTCCTCCGTCTAGAGCTCCACCGCGTTTGCGCACCTGCGCACTCACTAGGTGTGGCTTCTGGCCAGAGTCTTTCCAGCCTGCCCGCCTACCCATCCCCAGAGCCCCAGAGGACAGCTGCAATTCTTAACCTGTTTGTGTCCTCCTATAGGGTGGTGGCAATAAAGGGAACAAATGATCCATCAGTGCGTGGTTAGAACTGAGTTAATTGGGTCGAGGGAGCCTTTTATCCCAAGATTAAAATCAGATATTTTATGAATTATTTTCTGTTGAAAGACTTACTTGAAGCCACACACACGTACATGCACACACACACACACACACACACACACAAAAAAAAAA
>NDGN011479995.1:0-12785 GCA_002564285.1 Tympanoctomys barrerae
CCATCTTCCTGGCCCCTAAAAACTGATTTTGAATAGGAAAACTTCTTGCAATCACTTGATTTTTTTTTTTTCAGTAAGTGCCAGTAAAGTATATGAACCACACATATAAAATAACTTAAGAAGAAAATGTACAACTTACACAGTTAAATTGAAAGTACTGTTCCAGAATACTGTGACTATCTTGGGAAATAGTAAAGATCTTGTTCTTCAAAGACTTTTTAAAAAAATTTCTCACCTCTGTACATTACCGCTCTTTCCTGTTCAGCTTTGCTTTCATCTGTTTGAAGTACTGGCTTCTCATAATATTCTGTTTAAACCAAACACTGCTTCCACAGAGCAGTAAAGAGAATGTTTGCAAACTATTTCTGCTTGTGGTATGATTCTAAAAGTATCTTTATGTGAAAAGTCTTTCTGAGTAAAAATTTATGTATACCTGTTCACATGATAGTCATACAAAATATAGAAATATTAAAAAATAGGAAAAAAAAGGTGAAATTCTGTGGCGGTTCCATTTCCTAGTTAGTGTGTTGTTGACAGTTGGCTGCATGTTCTTTTTGAATATCCTGTTGATTGGAAGTGCAGCCGCTGGCGGAGCTCTGCCTGGGAGGCCCTGGGCAGAGTATCTTTGCTCTTCCGGTGGAGCCCTTGGCCTCTGTGGAGCAGTGGGGGGCACGAGGCCTCCTGGGGTGCTAGAAGGCGAAGGAAAACAGAGGCTCAGCACTGTGTGGAGTGCAGGGCCCTCACTGCTGCTCAGGGTTTCCCCTTGCTAAGTTGGGTTCCTTCTGTAGCATCATTCACACCAGACAGCCTATGTGTGGTTCCTAGTTGCTTTTCACCTTTTTAAGAATAAAATTTATCTAGATTAAAATGTAGGGGAAAGCACAGACCTGAAAGTGAATCCATTTTAAGATTGTGCTGTTGTGTTAATTTTTCCATATTTGTCCTTCAGCGTGTAGCCAGAGGTTCAAACCCCCAGTGCTGCTGAGCTGGAAGCGCCGGAGGTGGTGCCCTGCAGGCAGCGTTTTAACAAGTCTTCCAAAGATATTAGTTGGTTCAAGCTGTGTAAAGGAACAGAATCAATAGGAAAGACTTTCACATGTGTATGTGGCTTAGATAGCAGTATTGCGTGAAATTATTCGTGGGATTCGTCACCTTGGTTCATGAGATCACAGGTGGGATGGTCCACACTGGCTGGCTGGAGGCCTGAGCAGCTCGGAGCTTCCCGTGCAAGCTGGAAACTGCACATAGTAGGGCTGGTGAGAAAGCCTCAGGGTTGCGCCACCTACGCTGTGTGCACCTATCCTCTCACCCCCGTGTACCCTGGTGGCTGGACATGGAACTACAGGACTTGGTATCTGGTTTTGCTTTTGTCTGATTATTTTTTATCCTCCGGTGTTTCCATTTTTGAATGCACATGTTTATCCTATACCATTACGGTGTTTGTCCGATGCCATTACAATCCTAAAGCACTATTCTATACCATTAACATAATGGTATCCTACACTGTTATATTGGGAATGTTCAACTTTTTAGAATGTTATAGAGCGTTCACAGATAAAGAGTAGCTTGAATCTCTCAGAGGAGACCTTGACTTGGGTTTTTAAGCAGCTCTGGAACTTGAGGCTTCGGGGAGGAATCGGCACATTTTTATGTGTACCCAAGGCAGTTACCCCCCATAGCATGGAGCGGTGGCCTTCTCGGCTGCAGTGCCGATCTGAGTGTGGCCTAGGGAGACGTGCTTGGTGGTGGAGTTTGCTAGAGGTGGAACGTGATGCTTAAGCTTCAGAGTCAGCTGCGTTGTTTTGGGAGCTGCCTGGGGGCTTGGTAAAGCACACTTCTGGGGGTTCGCAGAGGTGTGGCCTGGGGTGCTGTGCCTCGTCCCTGACCTCTTCTCCTGCTTCCCTGCTCCGCTCTTGGCTACCGTGAGCTAAGTAGCTTCGCCCCCTTCATGACGATGCTGCTGCGTTGGAGCCAGCCAGCTGTGCACTGAACCCCCTGAAGCCGCGAGCCACCGAAGCCCCTGCCCCATAAGCTGTGGGTGTCGGGTATTTCGCCCAGCAGTGGAAAAGCTGACAGATATAGATACTGAGTCGGACAGCATTTGAGCACCACAGCTGTGTGTAAAAAGGCAGAGTATAAAAAAAGCTAAGCTAGTAGACCTTCAGGCATCGTCTACTACCTTGTACCTCATTCTAAAGGCAGTGATGTTGCCAAGGCAAAATACGATTCTTCTTAGTGTTGTCCTCTTTATGTCTCTGTTGCTAGGCTGCCATTCTCGACTGTTACCTACGTGATACCTCAGTGATCGTCCTTTAAACCTTTGCTTCAGCAGGGCTCGCCGGACAGCCTCTGCTCGCCCAGCGGCCCAGTCGCACTGAATTCCTTTGTGCTGTGTTTTGAGCTTTGTAAATAACTCATCTGTAGCAGTTTTCATTTGCTTATAGCAGTTCATGTCAATGTCTTTCTCTTCACCACAGTATTGGGGTTCCCCTGAGGAAAGGAACTGCCTCTCAATGCGCCGTTTTATTCCTGATACCCAGTAGAGTTTATGGCAAATGCTCAATAAATATTAAATTGGGGGACAAAATGAAAACTTTAATAAAACTCCGACTTCTCCACCATTGAGATCTGCTAACAGATTGGTGCACTAGAAAGCTAGACTGACTCGGGTCGGACTGCTCCTGCCTGGCACGCCTGGCTGGGTCAGCTCCGTAGTGCTCGGTCCTCCATGTGGAGTGGGCAGGATTCCTCCGTGCGAGGCTCACATAGAGTCTCGGACTCACAGCATGAACACCAGGTAGCTAATGGTAACTGTACTAACATAGAACCTTTTCGCACAGTTCAGTAATTTGAAGACTATTTCTACATGCTCTACAAAATCACCTATCACCAGAAGAGCATTTTTCACTTATTTTTAAAAAATATTTTATTTATCGGAACTAAAAAGCAAAACAACTGAATTAGCTATTGAATGTTTGAGAATAAGGTAAGGAAAGTGGTTCAAGTGTATTGCTGGCAAGAGGTTTTAATCCGTATGTACTAATGATCCAAAGAGATCCTTTTATGGTAAATTTGAATAAATATACTTTATTTGCCAACAAATATACATGTCCAGGTGTTGAGCTTCACTTACCAGACTTCTGCACAATTACAGATTCTTTGTGAATCTCAGGAATTTATTTTGTGAGGCTTTTTACAAATATCCATAGATGTTAGGTGCTCACTTCCAAGTGCTTAGGCCCTCTCTAGCTAAGAAACAGGTGCATATACTTTTTAAGGGGGTTGGACTGAAAAGATCATGGTCATCACATATCGAGGAGGTCTCAGCCATGCATTTTAGGGCATTTTATATGCAGTCTTTCTCTTAGCTTACAGGTGCAATCGATAATCTTACACATCAGATTGTAGAACATGAATATGCAAGGGCACTTGAGCATGTGGGTCCAAGTATGTATGTCGTGTTCCTTAAAGAAATGATTCCTACAAAAGGACTAACTTGTAGACTGTGCCATTGTTGGCTTGCTGTTGAGGTTGGAGCTGTAGTTCAGTTGGGTAGAGTTGCATCAGAGGTTGGAAGAGGTGTGGATATGATTAGCCCTGGCAGTACTCATGTGCCAGAGGCATGGTCCTCAGCGTGGCGCGGAGGTGGTGGTAGAGCCTGTACGAGCAGGGGTCCCATGCCAGGTGATTGGGTCACCGGAGTGCTGCCTTCAGGAGGACTTATGGCTGGTCTCGTGGAGTCAGCTTGTTCTGCAGACTGGATTGTTATAAGGGGAGGCAACGCAGCATGCATGGCATGTTCTATGCCTGGCTGTCTCCCTCCCACGTCTTCATCATGCTGTGATGCAGCGAAGGGAGTCCTCCCCAGGGACTGAGCAAGCGGCCTTCTGACCCTGGGCTTTCACCCCTCAGACTGAGCAGCCCACCCCCCCACCCGCCCTCCTGGGCCCCACTGTCACTGCGTTGCCCAGGTGGGTATCGGCCTCCTGGAGGCATGCGATCCTCCCATCCTGGCCTCCTGAGTCGCTGGGCCTGTAGGCACCTGCCACTCTGCACCTAGCTCCGTCCTTTTCTGTGTAGGGACCTAGCTTCTGCTGTTGTGTTATGGTAACAGAAAATGCCTAATAAGATCCAGCTAACTGCCATGACTCTAGAGAGGAGAACTTGGGAGCCTGAAAGATCCCAAGACCTGGCCAGAGCCTCATGCAGAGTTAGGGTCGCAGCCGGGGTCAGAAACTCTGTTGACTGAATGATATTTTGAGGCAATCATATTGGCAAGATCATTCTGTGGGACCCACTTCAACATACTGCTTGTGTCTGGGACCTTTGGATAGGGTCTAAAAAATAGCACTAGGACTTTCTGTGTGCTGTAACTCAGATGGTCAGCTACCCCGTTATTGAGCTTTCACTCCTTCCTGAACTCTGAAAATTAGGACTTTGTGGCATGGACGTTAGGAACGAAGTGAAAATCCTAAGTGAGATTCAAGAACTTGATGGGGTTGGGGGTATCTTGTAGGTTCTTCCTAATAAGCACAACTTTTCTGATCTAGCCTTGTCAGTTATATGTTTTTGAAATATACAACTCGCAGTGTCCCTCTAGAAAAATAAAAGCTGGATCTCACCACATCAGCCCCCGTGTCCTCTTTTCAGTAGCATTGAACAACTCGCAACTTGCACAAATGTTGGGAAGTAGACATAAAGGATGCAGTGCGGGTCTCCAGGGTAACTTCCTCTTAATTCAGGTTGTCTTAACTTAGCAGTATACAAGAAGTAATCTTAAAAGATCGCCCAGATATCCCTTAAACATATTATATTTTGATAAGATTATTCATTTTTTATTTTCTTTTTTCATTTATGTATTTAGTATAGGGTTTCACTATGTAGCTTGGACTTGTAGTGATCCTCCTGTTTTCAGCCTCCTCAGCGCTGGGATTACAGGTGTGCGCCACCACACCTGGTCTCAGTAGCCAGCTCAGCATGCCAAGGTGTGGGGCTGGCTCAGCATGTGGTGCTGGGGACCGAACTTCAGTCCCTGCGCTTGCCTAGGCAGGGGCTTAGTCCACTGAGCTATCTCACTGGCCTTTAGAAACACCATAATTTTTATTTAGCTCTATGGCTATATCAAGGATGCAATAGTGGTAAATGTTTAAAGGTTATAGTTTACTAAATTATTAAGAAATGAGTTATTTTAGTAATTTCTCTGTGTACAAATTTCTAATTTAGGAGTTTTGTTCAGTTCCTTGAACCTGCCTAGAGCTGGGTAGTCTGGCTGGCAGGTGAAGGCAGCCTGTCTTCAGAGAGTTCATGAAAAAGTACCGTATTTCATGACAGCTTTTGAAGGAGGTGGAGGGCCCCATGTGACTCTGGTGAAAGAATTTTGGGCTACAGAGACCCTCTTTCTTGTCATATAAGTAAAGTTAACGTATTCTTCCAGATTGCTTATTTGACTCAGGGTTAAAATGAATAAAAGTATCAAACAAAAACTGTAAGAGAAAAAAAGATGGGTAACTTTTTCCAATCAAGTGCAACATAGTGCCAACCCTTGCTCCCCGGAGTCCTTTAACTATAAGGGCTGAGGTGCTTGTCGCTAGCCTTTGAGAGGATTATTTTCTCTGTGCCACTTCTTGGTAAATACTCAGACCCTCAGGGAAATTGAGATTATCGGGGATTAAGCACTCGTACTTAGAGGACTAATGACTAAAACGTGCTTCTTGCTTACTGCAAAATATCTGAGATCCAGCAAAAGAAATCGTCCTGAGTTCTTAAGGTAAAAATCCCCTGCAAGATTAAAGGCCACAGATGAAGAGTTTTAAAGCCACAGCTACTGTCATACTGTTTCAAAAATAACTACATGTGTAGCACAGTTAAGGTTACTGCTGAAGGGAAAACCAGTAAAGACTTGTGATGGAGAAACAAGGGATTTGAAAATAAAATGAAATCAAGAAAGTTGGTATTCATCCTTTATCTGAAATCAAAATGGCAACGGAACTTGAAAAAGCTGATTAAGTCAAATAGTTGAAAGTAAAGCTTCATGTGATTGATCGTGGTCCTCAGCAAAGGCTGAAAAGTGGAGAAGAGAGAGATTTTTTAAAAAGCTATGAAACAAATTAGTTTCTGTAAAAATCTTATTAGTATTGGCTGTAATGTGTGTCTGGTGTTCCAAGATGCACAGACACGTGTGCTTTCTTGTTTTGCCTGCCTGCCTGCCTGCCTGCCTCTCTGTCTTCACAGACAGTTTCAGATTCCTCAGCTGAGCCCGAGGTGCTTGCAGATGAGTTGCAGACCTGCGAAGCTGGCTGGGTCCAGGCCGAGCAGCAGCCCTAGTGCGGGGCGCCCTGATCCTGGGGTTCTCTACAGCATCTGACAGTTCAGAGGCGGCTGGTTCAGCCGTGGTCAGCCACAGCTGTCTTTGTTCCCTTCTGGAGTAGTGTGTGGTGGGCTAATTTATGATCTGCTACATGGAGACGCCCAGCTGGACTGAGCCTCCGTGGTTCTGGGGATGGAAGACCCACCGGAGGGTGATTACCAGAATCTGGCAGACAGGGAGGGAAGATTGGATACTCTGTCCCCACGGCTGGCGTTGCTGATGCACGCTCAGCTGTTCTCCACCTCAGAGAGTGCGGGTCCTTGTTGTCGCCAGGGACGGCTGCTGTCCTCTTTGCCTGTGCCTTCAGCTTCTGGCTCCAGTGAGAGCACCCGTCATCCTGCGCAGGCCCTTCCCGTGGCTGTGAGCTCGAGGCCTGAGGCTGGATTCTCCCAGGCTCTAGTGTGTGGGCAGGTCTTTTGCCCTATGCTGCACTTGAGTTTTTGGGTGAATACTATAGAGTAATTCCATAAATTGCATGTCCCGTATTAAATCTATTCCCTTGCAAACCACTGAGTACGCAAGTGTTGAATTTCAAAATATGCCTTGATTTTCTAGGTCTCTGGAAAGTATCTTACCCGCAATAATTAGCTTGCGTAAGAACAGATTCCCTGAAGGTTTCTCGGGCTAGACCTGTGTGGCCGTGGTTGGGTACCCCCCAGTGCACAAATGGAATGGGCCCCTTTTTTGTTTCTTGCTGTTTCTATTACCTTTACCGTCTCCAAGTTCACTTCCCGACCAGTTCTGAAGAGGCTTTGCTAGCTGAGCCTCCTGCATCCAGGCTCCCCCTAATCTGTCTCGTGCGGCCACCAGGTCACTGCTCTTCGTGTGCTACAGTTCTTTCTCCAGTTCAGGAACCCGTGTCGCTCCCATCATACAAACAGACTTAGGAGCCATCTGCTCCCGGCTTTTCTCTCCAGCCCTGTCGCATACTCTTCCAGCCCAGACCCGAGATCCTCACGTCCAAGTCTCTGTTCCCACCCTGCAGGCCGTTCAGTGCCTCCCTTTTTGGATGTGGATGAGGATCATTTATCTGCCATTAAGCGTTCTAGCTACTGTGCGAGTGGTGGGACGCTGCTGTGAAGACAGCTGCCAATACCCTTGTGTCACGGAGCTCACCCTGTATTCCAGCTAGACTGATGACAAACAGATGCTTTTCACGGGGGAGAAATGAGGGCAGATGTCAGCCCGGGGCAGGGCAGGGCCCAGTGTCGAGCACCCGCCGCCCTCCCTGGCTCCCAGCACGTGCAGCACTCCGCATGCTGTTTGATTCACACTTTTAGTTACACACTGGGGTCAGCTCATCTGCACGCAGATGTCAGCTTTACTGTTTCCCATTTCTAAAGTGAGAATAATATTGTTATTTTGCTCATAAAATTGTCTTGAGCATTGAATAATGCCTGTAAAATGCTGACAACAAAGAGGCTGGCGTTACACATGTGCACGCCTGCGTATGCGTGTATATGCGGTGCATACTAGCCCTCACCATTTATCTTTGGGTGAGATTCATTTTAAATGCGTACAGATATTTGCATTGCCAACAGAGAGATAAAGAGAACAGAATACTGTGTTTCTTTTTATTTTTAAATGATTTATTTATTTATTTTTCTGGAATCGGCGTGACATGTGGTACTGGGGATTGAATCTGAGTCCTCCAGCCCAAGAATACTACCATCCTTTATAAGCTACTTAACTGCCAACTGGAAGACTCTGCCCAGACTCCTGAGTTCTGACTTCGAACATCATTCATTTCTAAGTGGGTCCTGTTAACTTCTCCTGTATTCAGTGTGTTTGTTTGTTTATTTGACAGAACCAGGGACTGAACTCAGACCCTTGCACTTGCCAGGCAAGCGTTTATTCTACAGAGCTATCTCCCTAGTCCCTGTATTCAGTTTAATATGATTTTACATATAATTATTTTCTCTAGGTAAATACTAAGCACCTGTGTTTCAAACTCACAAAATGCAGAATTTATTTATTTATTTATTTTTGCAGAACTGGGGTTTGAACTCAGGTCCTTGTGCTTGCCAGAGAAGCGCTTATTCCACTGAGCCATCTCCCTGGCCCCTAGAATTTAAAATTAACTAATGAGCACAAGACTTTCTTTGGCATTTTATTTCACATACCTAAATGCTCATACCTGAATGTTACAGACCAACTTTATTCATAAAGTTTTCTGTAAGCAAGTGGCATGGCTATGTGTCGGTCAGTCCTACTTTCATAAATAGCAGTGACATTGTCACCTGCTGAAATTTATATGGTTTTAATGGGTGATTGCTGTAATAGTATATGTTCCCTATGCTATACAATAGTATATTGTTTTTTTTTTTTAAATCAGGTTAAAAGATAAAAGAAGTTACCATTATGGAGTTTGTGTTTTCATATAAATTTGAACTGCACTATTAAATGACTGATTTTAGCTTGAATATGCAGCAATTTTATCTTTATAATACTTTATTAAAGCCCTGAAACATTTTCTACAATGTGTAGTCAGCATTTCTGTTCTTGGAAAGCATAGGCATGATCTTGCACGCATCCTATAACAACGGGACAGGCAACTTGATGCACAGCTTTTGATGCTGTCCACTTTTTGTGAGAGAAGGCAGAAGGGCCGGTGCACCCAGGCGGGTGGCTGGCTTTTGGGGTATTTAACGTTGCGCAGGGTGCAGTCCAGGTGCCCCAGCAGGAAGGAGTACCACAGATGCGGTCATAATTAAGGTGTTAACTGCAGTCATGAGCCGCATAAGGAAGTCTTCATTTTAAAATGAAAATATTGTGTACCAAAGGTTTTTATGAAATTAAATAAACCTAGGAACTGCTAATTTTAGGCAATCAATAATTATTTGCTAAATTGAAGAGTGGAAAAAAAAATACCTTGGTTCTGTTTGGCTTCAGGGATTCAGAGAGCTGTTTTCTATCCAAGGTGGGGGTTTTCCCCTGGCTGCCTATTAGAAAGATCTGAGAAACTTAAGAATTCCCAGGTCCAGCCCTCATCACCTAATCTTTATTCCTTGAAGAGCCGGTCTGAGTGTGGGGGTGTGTCCTCAAATCGCCCCTGATGTCTTCAGTCTTTATCCAGGTTGAGAACAAGCTGTCTCGCGTGTCTGAGAGTGGCATGTATGTGGGTGCCCCTCTCTTCCTGGCTGATCGGATTCCAGGTGCCCTGGACATCTCCTTTCTTCTATGCCACAGAACTATATGGTGACCTGGCCTGTGTAAAGTGTCGCCTGTACTTCCGGGAGCTCTTTTCTGGTTTCTGGTCTACCCATCTGCTTTCCTTTTGGATACTGTTTGGCCTGGCACCACACTTAGCCCACGCAGCCATCTAGAATAGGGGCTATCCTGATTCTCCAGGCCTACCAAGTGAATTTCTGACTTCAGCATGGCAATCTGAACTTAATCCCTTTCACCATACATGGGAAATTGTTACTGTAACTTGTTGAGCTTGGTAGGTGGAGCGCAATAAAGGAGAGCAGACCTGTGTGGGAGGGAGTCTGACGTCACCACTTGCAGCAGCGATTAATTAGCTCTGGAGCTGAATGTCTTCACTACTTGAAAGAATAAGATGAAATTAATGCTTAGAAATAAATGGAATCAAGATCATTACCAGACACTGAAGAACATGAATGCTTTTGTGAAAAGTGCTGGAAGGGAAGAACTGATCTCTGATAGAAAGCCGGCCCCCAACGCATGTGGGCCGTCCTGTTTGGGACGCTGTCCTGTTGATCTTGGATACGCCCCCTCATGCTCTCTTCCTGCACTGCTGTCTCTCCATACCTCTTGCTACCTGCAGTGGTTGGAGTACCTTGTGCTTTTGTTGGCTGTGTGCTCGTCTCTGAGGATGTGGGGGACCTAGGGCTGGTCTGGTTTCTTCATTGAGTGTATGCAGGGCAGAGCAGGCAGGTCCAGTGCATCAAATGGGAGAGTGGTGGGGCGGTTGGCATTTAGAGGGCAAAGGCCAGGCAGCCTTGCAGAGGGGTCCTTTCCTACTTCCTTGGGCTGGCAACTCCTTTTAGGTCTGTTCAGACTTGTGGTTCCACTGAACAGGGACATGGACAGTTAGAAGCGTCCACTCCCACATGGGTCGACCATGCTAACTTGTTGGCCAGACGCGTGCTGTCCCCTACAGCCTCCACTAACCACATGTGGCTCCTCCGTGTTGCAAGAGAGTTGTAGCGATGATTCACAGGTGAGATCTTCAAGATTTAGTATGGAGCACCATGTGAAATGTCTTGGGTTTCACATTCATCATGTTAGAATAATATTGAGAATGCACTGAATTAAGTAAAATGTATAATTACTGCCTAAGCAACTAGACTTGTGATCTCATGGATTGGTTGTAATCCTGGCCTGCCTTAAGCCTGCCTTGTGCATGGCTTTGTACAAGAAAACACCCTTGAGAGTAGGATTGGTGGGCATCCTGCTTTCCGGGCCCTCTTCTGTCCCTCTCAGGCAGATAATTTTTTTCTCTCTTAATACATTTTTCTTACTTTTTTTTCCCCGCTCTTTTTTTTTTTTTAAATGTATTTGGTACAGAGTCTCACTGTGCAGCTTGGACTCATAGTGATCCTCCTGTTTACAGCCTCCCAAGTGCTGGGATTACAGGCCCTTGCCACCATGCCCAGTCTCAGTTGCTGTCTCAGCACGCCCCGGGGGCGAGGTGGGCACGGTCCACTGGGGTTAGCACCGGCTGCTGCGCTGTGCCTAAGCAGGCGCCTCAGTCCGCGAGCTAATCTGGTGGCCCTCCACTGTTGCCTTTTCTTTCAGGGACTCTGCCTTTCACTGTGTGAGGTGGCAGCAGCCACGGGCAGCATACAGGAGCAGAGATCTCTGCCAGCAGGCTGTAAGACTGAAAGGGCGCGGAGTTCAGAGAGTGCCTGAGCTTGGCCGCCCCCGTGTGCTCTGCGGGCAGCGTGAGCACTGACTGTAATGTCTACGTTCCCGAGTCCCATCCGCTCACCGTCTCTTTCAGATCCCAGAACCTCTTTGGCCTGGCACGGACGGTCGGGGTGCGCCCGTTCAAAGTGCCCACGGGCAGTCGCAGCGGCTTCCCCGTGAGCTAACTGACCCTGACGGTGACGTCGGTGCTGCAAGGCTCTGTTAGAGCAACTGTGAGGAGCTAGCCTCGCCGGCAGCGTCTGCTCCTGCCCTTGTCCCTGAACAGGTTAAAGCCGCCATGTAGTGTTTGTAGCTTATATCTCCAAACAGAGTGATTTGAAAATAGAATCACATTTTTAAGATGAAAATCTTTCTTTTATGGTTGTGGACCAACAACTAACTCTCTTAGTATTCCCTATAGGTATTTATTCAGTACATCCTAGCAGACCTATATACATGTGGAAAGAGCGATATTTTCAACTAAAAAAGAAAAAAAAAAGTGCTTTCCAGCAGCTAGCTCTGCACTATGCCAGTTAAAACCCTGAAAAGCGAAGCTTCTTCCAATCTGCTGCTTGACTTGGTGGAAGGAGATGAACACTTCTGGTCCCAGTTTGCATGTTTCCTACTTGAGGACGAACATTTCCGATTTGAGTCCCCCCATGCCTGGCTGTGCTCTGCTGGGGTGCGTGTGCGGGGTTCCCCTCTCCGTCCTGCGCACAGAGCGCTGGCTGGGGCAGGGCAGGTGCTGCGGGGAGGCGGAGGGAGGGCCTGAAGCCTCTGGGCAGGTTGCTGAGCAGGCGCAGCTTTGCGTGAGGGGTAGCCTGTGAGAATTAAGGCGAGAGTGACGGTAAAGATGGTGTCGTCAGGTCGGCCGCTTAGAAACAGCGTAGGACCCATGTGGTGTCCGGGTGGAGAGGGAATGTGAAGGGAGTGAAATTGGAGGCGTGGAGACAGATTTGCAGCTAACACTTGCAGCAAGAAACAGAGAGAGATTAGCAGAGGCCAAATCTTAGTTTACACGTGACAGCGGTGGCGTCAGCAGCGAGCACGCAGGTTTCATTAAGAAACGACGATGGGTGTCTCAGCGTTCAGTGCGGTGTGTATAGACGGCCGCATTTCACTTCTGCGGCAAGCTCACAGCCACGCGATTCTTACATGGTTTCACAGCTAGGAGAAAAGGCGCAACACCTGTCGGGCTTTTCGAGGCAGAGCTGGAGCTGGGATTTGAACCCAGAAAGTCTGCCTCCTGAGCCAGTTTGCCATATGACTTTCCTGCGGGAAGCTCTTGTTCTCTGTGGTTTCATTTTTGAAGATTCAATGAGTGCAAGTACAGAGCAGCTGCTTTGTGAGCATCACCCAGCTCAGCACAAACAACCTGGACCGAAGTGAGCCTTGGATGCCGGACTCGTGGAAGGAGGGACGTGCGTGCCCCGTGGGTGGCGGGGCTGGGAGGGGAGCGATGCTCGGTCCATTTTCTCTGGGCTGCCCACGTTGCAGTGCCAGAGGAGGGGCAGCAGCGCTGTTTCCCGCCAGCATCCTACAG
>NDGN011479999.1:0-10137 GCA_002564285.1 Tympanoctomys barrerae
AGCTAAATAAACCTTTCCCTTCTTAATTTTGAGTGTCAGGTATTTTGTCCCAGCAATGAGAGAGAGGTAACCGAGAAATCCCCAACACCAAACATCAAACAAACACCAAAGTCGTCCTCAATCCAGTCCTTTCTAGGGCATCTTTCTATATGCTCTCTCATGTATTTTACCTTATCACTGGTATTATTTCCTTAAGTGACCATATCATTGGTTTCTCTTTTTTGTGAAAATGCTACCAAGCAAATGTGTCAGAACTGAAGCGATGATACTGCATCCCAATCAGACAGAGCTCTCCGTTCATGTTCCATGTTCCATGTGTTCATGCCATTTAGTTTTCCTGGAACATCAATCTTAATCACTTCATATCCAAAGTAAAACTAATTCTCCAAGTACCAGTTCAAAGACTACCTTTCCAAGGTTTTTGTGGCTGGAATAAAGCTTTATCATCTTTGATTTTTAAAAATGATTTTCTATATAATTTACTTCATTTCAATCCAATTCAGTGTGATTCAACTCAATTCATTCTACACAATATTTAAAATACCTTTCATATATTTGATACCTATTCTGGGTCTCTGTTCTGAAGAATCCCAAAGTTCAGTGAGAAAGTAATGCTTATAATAGATTTGAAGCAGTTATTTTACAACTGCATAAATTAAGATAACTTGCATATACATAACTTTACTTGTCATAACAGGTAAGCTCTACTATTTCTTTGGTGTAGCATACGTTTATTTCTCACATGTGTGAAATCCTAAACCATTTTTTTCTAAATTGATGTGCAGCTCTCCTGTCTGGGTCTTTCTGCCTTATGGCACTGCTCCCTGCAACAGGACTGTGCATGTCATCAAACCAGAAGAGGAAGAAGGATAGGAGGTCTCTTACAAGATTTTCATAACTAGATATAATAAATCTAGAAACGTACGCATTACCTCCCCATATGTGTGGACTAGAACTTTTTCTTCTGCATGTATCTGAATGCAAAGGATGCAAAAGAAATGTAACCCACATGCTGCACAATAGTGTACACCTGGATAGAATTAATGTAGGACTTGTAAAATTCTGCCCAGCCACATGATGCCTCAGAGAACTTGAAAACTTTCCATTAAGAACACTTATGTTCTGGGCAACACATAGCTGGAACCTATAACATCTAATTTGCCTGGAATAATCCCAGTTTACACTTGTTTTTCCAGCATGATTATAAATACATCCCTCTTATGCTCTCAAAGTTTGCCTAAATAAACACACAGCAGTCTTTGGCACATGTGGCTTTAGTCATTTGGAAGAATATACTTGTAGAATAATTAGATTCATGTAAGATCATTTACAGATGGACCTATATTTTGTCTCATGTGTATATTATCCAAAACCTCACTTGCCAGGAGATAGAACAATAAAGCCACTTTAATTGGCTGCAGAAAAGACACAATTATTAGAAACCCAGAGATCTAGCTACATTTCTTTGTATTTAAGTGTTAGATAAAAAGGGATAGGAGATCAGCTCATCAAAAATGTTGAGATCTAGGGAGAGGATTGTGGCTGGGACACTCCTTTCTGCATGAGCTTTGTCCCTCAGTCAAAGCTCAGTACAAGGCCGTCTCCTTTATTCAACCTCTGTTCTTTATGGGAAGAAGCTGCTGGAATGAGTAGTATTTCAAGGTATTGAATGCAGAAAATGTATTTACTTTTATACAGAAAATATTTAACTCTATTTAATTTTCATCTAGTTATGGGCCAGCATGTTCTGTGAAATAATGAGTTTTTGACGTGAAAGGCAGATTGGAAATCTTGCTTGGCTCTCTGTTGATTAGATGGGGAAACCCAGACTTTGATGAGTGAAAGCATTCAAAGAACTAAGGGAAGCAGCCTGTATTGTGACTCAGGACTTCTGTGGGCCAAATCCCTACTTTTCGTAATTACATGCAAAAGTTCTGAAATAGTTAAAAAAAGGAACATTTGCTAACTGAAGAGAGCATCTGGCTTCAGGTAGTTACACCATCCAGTAGTCACCAAAGTTTCATGTTTTCTAGCAGCATATTGTACTAACTCCACCCAAGATCTAACAGCTAGATGTTGTCTCTTTGGCAAATGAATGAGGGATCCTGGCACAGGATACGCTCATTCTCTCCAGAAAAGTAAAGGGGAGGAATAGCTTGTCAAGTTCCAAAGTTGTAGGTCATGGGAGGAGCCCTTTGTCCTCTCACCTTCTACTTCCAGAACTCGGCGATGTGTCCCCAAGGTTTGCTCACGTGGGAATCAAAGCCAGGTAATTGAAAATGAAAAAGCAAGAGCAAATAACAGCTGGCTAATGAGCTTTGCCCGACACCACATCCAAAACTTAATTTCAAATCAACAGAGGCAAAGGCACTTGAAAATGACCATGCTTTTTTCTCAAGCAATAGTTTCTTCAAAATTTCTGGGAATTCCAAGAACATCCCATTTCTGTCATAAACGTTGCTTATAGGCATAGGATTATAAAACCAAGAAATGAGATGAAGGAAACAACGCTTACACACAAATATAATTTTATCCCATGAGCATGGCAAATGCCATTTTTGAAAGCTACAGCACTCTCCACTTTTAGAAAAATATCAAGTACAAAAATGGAAAAAATACACAGAGGATTATATGGAGCTCGGTCAATAAAATGCTTTCATTATCGTGGCCTGAGTTCTCTGGACCACATTTTGTTTAGAAAGTAAGCAAATGCTCTTTCATCATTATTAGGTTAATGCTCTGCAATTCTATAAATCTGTTTCCTCTGAAATATACAGGACCATGGAATCATGAATTTCAAAAGGTAGGCAAAACCAGATACAAAAAGTCCTGTGTGCTACTGATGCAAACTCTGTACTCTGATTTCAAGATCAAAAAGATAGAATTAGATGAATGAAGAGGGTTGCATAGCATATACAAACACTGACCTGATGTGAGTTGTTGTGTTGTTAGTCTTCTGATGCACAACATTGAAAGACGCTGAACATAGTGGGCATATGGTGTGTGAAGATTCCACTCCAGGGGCTGGGGGGCAGGGAGGCTGGCATCAGTTTTTGGGCTTGAGTGGGATTTGAAGATATTCTTAGCAGCCAATAGAATAGTAATAGTGGCTAACATTTAAATAGCTTTTGTAGCTTGGCACTGTTCTAAGCACTTGGTGTGTATTCGTTCATGAAACATCAATTTGTGTGACTTTCATGGTCTGCACCTTACAAGTGAAGAAACCCCAAATGTTAGAGATGTTAAGTGATTTGACCAAGAATTTATTCAGAGTCATCTGGTGGAGCTGAGATTTGTGCTCAGGTAGCTGGGCTTCTATGTCTGCCTACTTGATCATGTTGCCTCTGCCCTCTTAGAATTCAGAGAACAGATGCAAGATTTTCATTACAGAACTGTAATATAACACAAAAGTAAGAGTCTCATTAAATCACAGGGAATAGATATAGGACTCAAAATAGCAGTAAAAGAAAAAGATCACCAAGACTGAAAAAATAGTGTTCTTTTTTTAGGGCTTGCCAGTTAACTCGGTTGTTTAAGCGCCTGCATGGGCAAACCCAGTCAGACATGGGGACCACAGTTCAATCCCCAGCTCCACATGCCATAGCAGACCCTCCCTTAAGGCAGCCTGCACCAGCCAAAAAAAGAAAAAAATCCTTCCCAAGTAGTGTTCTTTTTTTAAAGAAAGGAAAATTCAGGAGCAGGTGGGAAGCAAGATGACAGCTGTAGCTGGCTGGATCATGTTTGAATATTGCTAGTATAATGACATGGTTTCATGTAGACACTAGAAAAAAGACTGAACCACCCTTCTATAGACGCTGTCCTTCTTGTACCAGATCACTTCAGCGTATCTACTGAGAATACTCTTCTCATGAATAAAGCTTCGCTGCATCTGTGGTGAATTCTTTAGGATCCACATTAGAAGTGGAACTATTTGGGCTAAAAGAAAAGAATAACTTAAATCACTGGGAGTTCCCATTAAATAAAAAAATGACTAAAACTAAAGTAAAAGTAAAAACTGACCGTTTTTCAGGACTTTCAAACAATACACACACACACCCCTAGCAGTGTCAAATATATCAGTTCATTCAAGCAAAACTAATCTATATAACAGAAAGTGTTGGGGAGAGTAAGATTCAACTAATTACTTGATAATAATATGAGGTTCAATTAGATTAGTTGTCCAAGGTCTTAAGCTATGATGCAGACTTTAGATGAATTTTATTTGACATTATAGTTTATGAGATTTTAGACGAACTGCCTAGAAACCCTCAACAGTAAGAGGATTAAAAATAACCATAACTATTGAAAAGTAGACAAAAATCATTATTGTTCTAGGCCATATCTTATGAAACAAAATGTATAATTTTTCAGATCAGCAAAGAAAAATCCATAAATCAATACATGAAAGCTGAACGTTGTAGTCAGTAATGAAGAGGGAGAGCAAAGATATGGAGAGAGAGGAGAGAAACAAGGAAAATCATATACCCAGAAAATAAGATTGGGAAATAAATTAAAAAATGTTTATTGATCATCACAATAAATGCAAACAGATGAAATTCATGATTTATATTATGCAGGCATTCACACTGAATCTTTTAAAGGTAGATATTTCATATTGCACATCTAAGATAAAATGGAAGAAAATGACTAGAAGTAAATGTTGGACATAATTTAAGTATTCATGTAGAAATGAGCCAATTAATTGTCACAATAATACACAGAAATGCTGGGAGACAACCCACGCCGGCCCCCCTTTTGTCCCTTTCTCAGACAAGAGCTTTCTTTACCTCAATAAATATATTCTGCTCAGAAAAATACACAGAGATGCTACAAGGTGCTTAAAACAAATAATTTAAAGCTATAAATATCAACATACACTCAAATTAAATGAAATACAACTTCTAATGTGATAATGACAAAAGGAAATGCATGATGTGGTTATAAATGAAACACACTGTTAGGTCACTGTTGTCTCAGTTACTTTTCTCTCGTTGCTAGGACAAAATACCCAACACCCAAAAATTAGGGCAGGAAAGGCTTATTTAGCACACAGATAGTTGAGGTTTCAGTCCATACGGGCCTGGCTCCAAGGCAGAGTGGCACATGGCAGAGGGCAGCCATTCATGGTGGTGGAAAGCAGCAAAGAGCAAAGGGAGGGGTAGCAGTTGTGTCAGCTAGCTATTCTCTCTCCCTTCCTTATAATGTATGCAAACTAGCTTCCCCAAAACAGGTATAGGACTCACACCCACAATCCCCACATTGGAGCATGGATTGATGGCAAGCTCTAGAAGCTGCTCAATGACTGCATGAGGCTTTGGGGGACAACTGGACACAAACTATAACAAGTGTATATGTTCGGGAAAGTCACTTGAGAAAAATATGACCTTAGAAGACAATAAAAAAGATAAGTCAGTAAGTCAGAGTTGGGAAGATACTGGATATTAAAGAAATGGCAGACTGCATGGATGTAAATCTTTCAAGTATTATTTTGATGAAGCTCTAGTTGAATGCTATTTAGATTATTTTGTAGCTTAAAGTTTTTCAAAGTTTATGTAGAACAATAAGCAAAACACTTAAAATATTGATAGAATGTATGTGTTATCTTTACATTATATAATGTTTCCTATATGTACAATATTACTTAGTGCATCAAGTATAATACACTTGTGACCTGTTCATGTAACATGTATCTGTGTTCTCAATGCTCTAGGAAGCTGAAGCAGGAGGTTTACATATTTGATCCCAACCTGGGTAACTCAGTGACTAAGCAAAACCCTGACTCAAAGTTTATAAAAAACAATATTTGAGTGATGGTCAGGTAGGGACAGCACTGCATAAGGAAGGATCCAAATGATGTACTCCAGCAAACATAGATACACTGAAAGAGCGGAAAAGAAAGCCAGATATGAGAAATCAAGTTGAAGGAGACACCCATTAGAACCAAACCCCAAATCATAGGAGATTGGAGATTGGAGTTCTTTGGACTATCCTTGGACCACAGCCCCCTTACACTTCAGGTCTGGTGTGGACGCCATCTTGGGGGAAGATCTAAAGCCATGAGCAAGGAATTCTGCACTTCAGAGGCTGCAGAAGAGGCTCCTAAACATCCTGCCCTCCCACTGGGTACAGGAACATATCAGAGAAGGTATTTACAGACGAGGCTTCTGAGAAACTGAACGTCTGAGAGCAGATCCTGAGGAAGCACTGACAGGTCCTGGGAGAAGTTGAAAACAAGCAGAAAAAACACAGAGCTTTGGGAGTAGTAGGAGCATTTTGACAGGCAAGACCTTGGGGAAATTATTAAACAGACTGGCCAGGGACAATCACTCGGCCCTCAGACTCCAAGGGCAGAAATGTGTTTACTGGATGTCATGCTCACTACCTACCATCATCAAATCCTTTCACAAGAACCACCAGAAGCCCAGCATCTGGGGGCTGCCAAACACAGGGTCCCTGGGTCACCACCAAGCTCATGGACCCCAGACTGATTCTTTGAAAATAGCAAGGAAGGGAGCACCCATTTTGAGTGGAGTGTAGGAAGGTGAAGCCCTAACCAGAGGCTGACCCCAGGCATGCTGTAGAAGCCTCATGGAAGAAGAACACTGAAGCAACTGCAAGGTTTGGTGTAAAAAAAAAGTGGAGATTGGGAGGATCCATGGGGAAATCAGGGGAAAAGGGGAAGCTGAGCCTATCACACTGCATTTTCTCCTCTCTTACTTACATGAGGGGTTCTGACTATAGGCAAAGACAAAGGCCTCTGGCTCATCCTTCTCAGTGCAGTGGAGAGGTGGGCTCAGCAGCCCCTCAGGCTCAGTAAACCTCTGCACTCACAGAAAATTGAACAAATCACAGTGAGAGAACTGCCTGGAAACCAGGAGGAGTTGGCTCTATGCTAACAGAGTGAGGAAAGGAAACACCTTGTGGTCCCTGAGACATTCCTAGCAGAGCAGAGGTGCAGAAAGAGTCACCCAGAAATCAGTGTACCCCATTCATATAGGTCAAAGCTCCCCAACTTGTGCACAGTGGGAAAGTGCTCAGTGGTTGAACTCAGGCTGTAAGATAATCAGGACTGGGCTGGGGAGATAGCTTGGTGGCATAAGTGCTCGCCTGGTAAATGCAAGGTCTATAGTTTGATCCCCAGTATCATTCTGGCCCTGGAACCCTGGGCATACTCTGCCAACCCAAGAACCAGGCGTGGTGGTGCATGCCTGTAATCCCAGCACTAGGGAGGCTGAGACAGGAGGATCACTGTGAGTCCAAACTGCAGAGCGAGATCCTGCATATATATATATATATATATATATATATATATATATATATATATACAGGACTATCAGAAAGCTTTAATTTTGTGTTTTGTAACTGGGTAGTGTTTTTAAAAATTTTTACTCATTTTCTTTCTGTTGCTCTTTTTCTTTTTTCTTTATCATGTTTCTTCTCCTTTTTTCATTTTCATCTAGCATATATCTGAGAAGTCACAGGAGGTGTGCAAAGAACATGAATTAAGGAGGGCTATAATCTAAATAGTACCTTTCCTAGGAGAGGCAGAGTGAGCCGCACCAAAATTTCATGCCAAGGGTACAAACACAAGCTGGAGGTCGGCATATTGAAGTTTTAGTCTTCTCTCAGCTTTTCTCAGTCAACAGTTACACTTCCCTCTCTGTGTCCCTTCTTCCTCTTTAACAAACATACTTGCAGACCTCCTCTCCATACGTACTCACAGTCCTCTACTCAAGTTTTAAAATAACATCAACAGAGATTGAGCATCTCTATTTCTCTCAAGTATTGTGATTTGTATTTTCTCCTTTTCTAATTTCTTCTTTTGTCTTTCTTTTCCCTCCCCCTACACACCACATCCCGGTCTAGCTGCCATTACGAGTTTATTACAGTTTTTGTGGGTCATAGATAGGATTGTTAAGGTACATGACTAAGGTACACTTTAATCTGTTGATATTGATATTATCTATAGGGATTTTCTCTTTATCACAAAGCCACTGGGTCTGACAGTATTAAACTGGATAGATGAAGAAGAAAACAAATACCAAAATCCAATCAGTGCCAAGATTGAACCACTATTAAGCATCTTGTTAGCAAGATAGTCTTTACTCCAATGGATCCTCAACCTTCAGTGTGTGTGTGTGTACACACACAAAAAAAAATAGAGAGGTTATATGGTATTCAACCTAATAAAAACAGAATACACCTCAGCAGCACATGAAAATTTCTCCAACGTATATCACATAGTAAGCCAAGAAGATTGCTTGAATACATACAAAATAACTATAGACTTTATAAGATCATAGTACAATGAAGCTAGAAATCAATGGCAAAAAACCCCACAGAAATGATGTAAACACATGGAGATTGAACAATGTACACTTGACTAATTGCAAATCCAAATATAGTACGAGGTAGGAAATTATAAAAATCAGAGAAAAATAGAGAAATTGAGACTAAAAATTACAAGAAATTAGTAAATCAAAGAACACTTTATTCAAAATGATAAAATACACAAATCTTGCCAAAGTTACAAAAAAGGAACCAAAAAAAGAAAGAAAAGACAAGCACAAATTTAATTAGAAATGAAAAAAAAGGCAATATCACAATCTAAACATTAGACTCCAGAGGACAATAAGTAACTATATTGAGTACCTGTATTTATTTATTTATTTTTATTTGTTTTCAGTACTGGGGATTGAGTTCAGGATTCTGCACTTGCCATGCAAGTGCTTACTCTACTGAACTATCTCCCTGGCCCAGTACCTGTATTTAAATAAACTATATAGAAATGGACAGATTTCTTATTTTATTTTATTTAATATTTAGTATTTGAGGGAAGAGACGACAGGGTGTTCAGGGTCTCACTACTAGATCAGACTTGTAGAGATTCTCCTGTTTACAGCCTCCCAAAAGCTGGGATTACAGGCACGTACCACCATGTCAATTCTCAATTGCCATCTCAGTGTGCCCTAGGGTGGGGCCAGCATGGCAGGCCCAGGGATTAAACCCCTGGCCCCTGCACCTGCTTGCAGATGCTTTAATCCACTGAGCTAATGGGCTGGCTTTGGACAGATATCTAGTTGCATAGGAATTACTACAATTGAAATAACAAGACAGAAAAATACTGAATAGTCTGAAATCAAGGAGTAATAAAAACCTGTGAAGAAAAGACCAGAATATGAATGATTCACTACTAAATTCTACAAGAACTTCAGGGGGAAAGATCTAATACCAGTACTCCTCATACTCAGCAATGAAATTGAAAAGGAGTACTACCAAATTCATTTCTGAAAGCAACCATTATCAAATACCGAAATCAGGCAAGATTTAACAAAAGAAGAAATTATAGGCCAATCTATTTAATGAATATAGAAGCCAAAATTTTCAGTAAGATACTGTCACACATAAATTTTAAAATGTAATACATCTGAGAAACATGAAGAAAAAAGTCACAGGATCATCTCAGTAGACATAGAAAAAGCCTTTGACAAAATCCAAAAACCATTCATGATAAAAAGCCTGAAGAAAATAGGTCTAAAAGGACCTTATCACAATATGATGAAGGCCATTTATGATAATTTCAGTGCCAACATTATGTTAAATGGAGAAAAATTAAAATGTTGCCCTCTAAAATCAGGAACAAGCCAAGCTTATCCACTCTTGAAAATCTAGCTAGAATAATCAGGAAAGAGAAAGAAATGAGGGATGTGTATGGAAAAGAAAAGGTCAAATGGTCCTTAATAATAGACTAAATGACTCTTCAGAGGAAAGCCCCAAAATGTTCCAACAAAGATGCTAAGAACTAAGAAACAAATTCAGTACAGTACCAGGATACAAAATTAACACAGTCTATCACATTTCTGTACAACAACAATGGTCTCACTCCAAAGACAAACGAAAATAAACACACACACACAAAACAAACCCAAGACATTAAGAAGAGAAAAAGTACAAGCAACTAAAAAAATGAAACAAAACTAATTAAGCATTAACTGCTCCTTTTCATAGACCAGCAGAAATGAACAGTACAGTTGCATCCTGCTTACATACATAGATAAATCTCTTTTCCCCATTTTTTCTTTCTTCTTCCAATTTTACATGCATATATCTGGTAATATGAATAACTGATTGGAAGAC